>JAQHUG010000009.1:7828712-7899521 GCA_028555095.1 Dicrostonyx torquatus | reverse complement strand
TTCACCTAGCTTCCTGTACATAATTTCAGGGTTGAGTCTCTACCAGGTAACTAGGAATTAAGTTTCTGTACTCTGAATGTACATAACAAATATCAATCCTTTATCCACTTTGAGATCTGCTCCACATGACATTTAAAATGTTTAAGTGTTCTGATGTGAACCAAGACAATGCCTTACAGTGACATTTGAAGTCTCCAAAAGGAGGATGGCTTACTTCTATCAGGGGGAAGGAGAACAAGAGCGACTTGGAAGGTCGAGTTGGGGAAGGAAAGAGGAGAGCAAGGAAAGAGATATCTTGCTAGAGAGAATCATTTTGGGGTTAGTAAGAAACCTGGCACTAGGGAAATTCCCCGGAATCCACAAGGATGATCCTAGCTAAGATTCTAAGCAATAGTAGAGAGGGTGCCTTAACTGCCCTTCCCCTGTGAGTAGACTGATGACTATCTTAATTGTCATCACAGAATCTTTGTCCTGTAACTGATGGAAACAGATGCAGAGATCCATATCTAAGCACTGGGTGGAGCTCTTAGAGTCCAGTCAAAGAGATGGAGGAGCGATATGAGCAAAGGAGTCAAGATCATGATGGGTCTGACTGACCCAAGCTAGTGGAAGCTGACACAAGCTAGTGGGAGCTCACTGACTCTGGACTGAGAGCAGGAACCCACATAGGACCAAACTAGGCCCTCTGAATGTGGGTGACAGCTGTGTGGCTTGGGCAGTTTGTGGGGCTACTGGCTGTGAAACCAGTATTTATCCCTATTGTATGAACTGGTTTTGTGGAGTCCCTTTCCTATGAAAGGATACCTTGCTCATCATAGATACAGGGACTAGGGCCCTGGTCCTGCCTCAAGGGATGTGATAGACTTTGTTGACTCTCCATGGGAGGCCTCACACTCTCTGAGGAATAAATGGGGAGTGGGGGAGGTGGGAGAGTGAAAAGAGGGGAAAAAGAGGGAACTGAGATTGTAATATTTTAAAGTAAAATAAATATAAAGAAAAATTTTAAAAAAGGATGGGGCCCTACAACCTCAACTCCACCAGGACTATAATAATACCACTAAGCTGAAAAACATCACCTGAAGATTGGCTTTGGACTACAAACGGCTTAGGAGAATGTCAACAAGGCTAGCTGAGATGATCCAGCTTTACAGAATGCTCTAGCCAAGACTGGAGAAAAGCCCTGCACTTTGAAATTACTCAGAGACTTGGCTGGACAACAAAGGATACAGCTGCTTCTCCCAGGACTTGACAATTAACCCAATTTTTTCTTTCAGGATCCCCTAAAGAAGTTGCCACTCCCAGAAAGTAAGAAGTAAATATAAGAATTCAATGCCGATATTCTCAAGAGGTGGGGTGGGCGATTTTTGGTTGTTCAATGAGTTATGGATATTTGTCATTGTTTAAGGAGGGGGTTGGTTACAAGTTGTTACTGCTTACAGTCAGGGAGAAAGTTGAACAAAGGAGATTAGATTCAGAGTTCTTGTTTTGAATAAAGGAAGATATAGATATAGGATATAAGGGTAGATTATTGAATCTACTCTGAAAAGAAATGAGAGGGAATATAAAAAATAGAATTAAAAAGTACATTATTGATTCTACTTTTAAACTAAAATAGTAACTACTAGTTTTAAATATTATACATTGGCTTGGATTTTTTTGTATATTTATATAAAGTTGAGATTATTTTTGTTAGAATATAGTGTACATATATTTCTAATCGTGTTCAAGGTATGGCACCTACACAAGTCATTTAACAATGTAATGTGAATTTCTAGCACTTGAAAGTTGTTATTACCAACTATTTAAGATAATAAAGAAATGCAGGTTAGCAGTTAGTCACCTATTACAATTGAACTTGTAATCAAATTAGGTATGTTTTCAAGGTCAAACAGATATTTTAGACAGGTCATCTTCAAACACTTCAGAGATCTACAGAATAAGGCATTTAAGATCATTTAATAACCTAGGTACTTTTTTATATGACAATGAGACATGTCTGCAGCACCAATCTACTACAGAGAAGATGATGGCATTAAACTCCATATGAAGTTCATGCTCTTTGTGGCAAAGGTTAGTTACTGGGTAAGAAAGTACTGTTACCTCAACTGCTGGCAGTATGCTGGACAAACTGGACAGGCAGTACACAAAGAAAGGACTGCCAAACTTTGCCAAGACATGGTAGGACAGCCCTTTATAATATTCTGCTTCACAGAAAAGTCTGTCAGATATGCTAGGCCTAAAGGCTGAAGATTAATGCCCCAGTGCTGCAGATGGACATTGTATGACTGTCTGGGCAGGCAGCTATTTCTGTCATTTCTCACATATTTTGGAAGTCACTTGCTTGCACTTCCTGCTTACTCAGGCAAAAAATTATTTCCTTATTGGGTCTCTGATGGAGTTGAAGACTTTATAGTTATAGTTTTCCTTGTTACCATATTTAAAAAAGAAATTCAATAAAGAAATGTAACGTGTATAAGGTTGAGACACAAAAAAGATAGTTTTGGTAAATCAAGTTAGACTTGAATTAGGTACAACTTGTGAACTCACCAAGATAGGATAGATATGGATATTTTCTCTCCACTTGTCAATTGCTAGTGGACGAGACATTATTGATGTTTTCATTGCCTGTATTTATTGTATATACTTACTGTGTTCACTTATTGGATATAGTTTTTCTTATATTAGTTATAACCATTTTTACTTTTTAGACAATATAGGGGAAATGTGGTGATATCTTGTTTGTACAAATAAAGCTTTCCTGAAAATCAGAGGTTGGAGCTAACTATTAGCTAACCATAGAGGTCTGTACAGACAAACAGGAAGTAATATGACTGAGCAGATAGAGGAAGTGATAAGGCAAGAAGAAATAGGAACTCAGTCTCTTTCAGCAGGGAAGTTGAGACGTAAGGTAAACATGGTTTTGCTCCTCCTTCACTCTGATCTCTCAGTATTTCCCCCAATATCTAATTCTGGATTTTATTATTAAGACCTATTAGAACTCTTGCTAAATGTGTTTAGGACAAGGAATTAAAATATCATTTTTCCCTAAGTGTAAGATTTTTATACAAATATTTTAATACTCCTTACCCAGTAAAATTTGGTTATCCAAAGGCCCACTTGCTCTCTTATAGAAATTTGATGCCCTGGAATAGTGATCCTGTTCTCCTTAGAACAGAGACCCTTCTCCTTCCTCCTTCATCTCTAGTCTGCCAATTTTTTCCAACTAGTCAACTGAACAGACTGTGAGGTCAATGTCCAGTCAATGGGGAAAAGATACAGTCACCACTTTCCTTAGAATAAAACCAAGATGCCCTTCCTGCCTCAGTGTGTTGCTCTTCCAAGCACACCCTCTTGATCAAGAGTTAAGTTTGCCTTGTCCAGACACTACAATTGAGTGACAGTCTCTTTCTTTGCAACACTGAATATATTTCTATCAATACTGATAAAAAAAATATATAGGTAACAATTTCCTAGGTCTCATATTATGCTACAGGTTCCATGATACTGCCATTGCTGGGAGCTTACACAGAACTTTTATTTCTTTCTTTTCTTTCAATTCACTATAATTACTTCAAAATAAAATTTAAAATAAAACAGTCCTAAGTATAAGAACCTGACATGGAACCTATATCTGCCTGACTTTTAATCTGTGCTATTTCTCTGCTAGCTAATATGATACTTATTACAACTTCTTTTATTAATGCAGCTTCCTAAAAGGAAGAACAAAGAAGAGGCTTATCTCAGGTAACATTTAAAGAATTTCAACAAACACTTGATTAAAAACTTTAAAAGATCGACTCCTTCTATTCAGAGCTATAAGGATCAGTTGTTTGAATATACTAATGTAGTCATGAAAGAACTGGCAGTCAGGCAGAAAGTGACTGCAGAGAAGCCTTGCTACCTTGACTGGAAGCCTGCCTCTTGCTGGTGGTGGCTCTGGAATTTTCTGTAATGTGGCCTTGTATAAGTGAAAGTTAACAGCTGTGCCTCTCTTCTCATACCAGGCCAACAAACTGCACAGCAGAGAGCTGTAAATAGAGCCATTACCTTTACATTTGGTATTTCATCCCCATCCACCCAGGAACTACCTGATGAGCCAGCCCATGTGAACACAGCCAAATTACAATCATCACAGCCAGAGAGGTAGAAGGGTAAAAAAGTTGATTTTTATCTTAGAATTAAGTCATCATAATCATGTAAAAAAGTTGATTTTTATCTTCAGATTAAGTCATCATAATTATGTACACTAATGCAACATCTATGAGAAAACTACACAAATAGGGAAAGGCAAAATAAAATGAAGAAGCAAAATAGGGACTTAAGGATGTTTTCCTAACAATGCTTTATTTTATGTCAATAAAAATTACCCAGTAAATATTTTATTGATTGACTAAATAAATGATTTTTAAAACAAAAGCCAAACTGCTTCAATGTATCAAGTTCCCAGTGCAGAATAAGCTCTTATAGGTACAATAAATTCAATTGAATAAAGTTCAACTTAACACATATACAGTTTGAATATCTTTCTTCTTATTTTTTTAACTTTTATTGATCCTTTGTGGATTTTACATCATGCTTTCTGGCTCTACTTTTGTCCCTGTCCCCTTGCATCTGCCCTCTGTCCTTGTAGCCTCCCCCCAAAATGAAATAAAATTTAAAAGAAAAACAAAAATAAGGAAAAGAATCTCATTATGTAAGCTGTAGTGTGGCCCACTGAGTCACACAGTTACCTTTAGTACATTCATTGTCACTTCCAAGGGTCATTGGTCTGACTCAAGGCCTCTGGCTCTTGTCCTGTGATATGGAGATCGCGCTGTTTTGGTTCCGTAGGTTCATCCCCTTGACATGTTCTAACAGTCCACCGATAATGTGGATGCTGGGGTGGACTAACTCATAGCCCTGGTTCTGGGCCTGGGTGGTAGTTGAGTTGGTCAACCTACCAGTTCTCAGGCATCCTCATCACCAAGGTGTGAGCTCTCCAGCCCTGCCTTGGCTAGCTCTCCCATTGCAGCCTTCGGCAAGGAGCAAGAACAGTTCTGCTCTCAGTTCCTCAGGCTCACCCACTAGGGCCAGCTGTTTTGTCCAGGCTAAGTGCAGAGCCCTCACTCACAATTACTGTAGGGGCAATACAAAGGGGATAAATAGATGTAGGACTGTCGACACAATAGTCAGCTCTAGTGTGCCCAGTTGGGGTGCAGGGCCCACTCTCCTATGTGCTGTAACTGGTAAGGGACAGGGCTGATTCCCTCACTCTCAGACCTCAGGGCCAGTTCTCTTGCCTGTTGTAGGTAGCAAGGGGCAGAGGGGAGAGGGCATATTCTCCTTACCTATGCTACCACATGGCAGACAACAGAGGTGGGGGAGCCAACTCTCTTTCTCTCACACTCCCAGAATAGGCTCATCTACATCCCTAATCACAGGGTCAGCTCTAGTATGCTGCCCTGGTGAAGTACATGGTGAGAAGAGGGGCCTTCTTTTCTGGATGTGTAAGGCGAGTTCTACCCTAAAGAGCAGGGCCAGCTCTTGCTGCACTATCCAGAGAGGAGCAGGGCCAGCTATCCCAGGGCCAGTGAAGGGCAGAGCTAGCTCACCACAGTGTGCTTCCAATGACCCCTTGTGATAACACAGACCATGGGCATCATCACAGAAACCAGTTACAGCAGGACCATGGACCCAGACATGGTCCTCAGCAGCAATTCAGGCCCAGACACCACCATGGCCCGAGGTGGCAGCACAGGCCACCCAGATCAGTATTGTCATGGCAGCATCATGATCTTCAGACATGGACAATGATCGCAGGTAGCTGACCAGACCCCAGTCATTCACACGGCCCCCACTGGTAACAGAAGTCATGGATATCAACTGCTGTTGTAGGGCTATGAACTCGAATGTGATTCTATGGCCCCAGATAATGGCGTTGGCCACTCAAATTGACTTCATCCTGATGGCAGAACAGCACAAAAACACCAATATGATCACAGGTTGTGGTCTAGACAGTGGGCATCTGTGTGGCCTTTAGTGGCAACATGGGCCAGGGATATCAACACAGACCCCAGCTGTGGTAAGACCACAGACCCAGACACAGGTCTAGACAATAGCCTGGGCCTAGATGTCTCATGGCCCCAGGTGGCAGTGCAGACCACCCGGATCTGCATCTCCCGACAGCAGTATAGCCCTTGAACACCAACATGGCCCCAGGTGGCAGCCCTGAATATCTCTTAAAAGCATAAAGTCAAGACATTGCTTTGGGAGGTGAAAGAATAAATTAAAAGGGTACCAGTTTGTGCTTCATGGAGAGGAAAAAACACAGTTAATAGAACCCAAGAAAAGTCATTGTTACTATCAATTTAACAAGGTAAATTCAATGTTATATTAAATAAGGAAAAAAAGAAGCATCTAGAATCATTGGCTAAATTTTCAAAAATAATACTGGAATGTTGGTGGTACATTTACAAAAACCTTTAAATCTTAAATATTTTATAATTAAAGTTTACACACTTACAGATATTCTGGCATAGCAAATCATTGCTCACTTTCTAACCACAGGGATACCTAACCCAAATTCTGTACCAGTGTTCATGAGATACTTTCCGAGACCCTGATTTCTCCAGAGGCCCCATAGATCAGATTAAAACAGCTTGAAACAAAAGACCACAAAACAAACAAACATGGGATCTACATATAAGGAAGATCTGAGCCTGTGAGGTGACAGAAGGATAAAAATCAACCCCTTCCCCAAAAAGAGGAGCTAGACTGGGTAGAGATCAAACAATCCACACTCCTTTTTGAATAGGAAATAAAATCTCAAAGAGGCAACAAAAGCATCAGAGGAGAAAGGAAGCAAAGAAGCATTAGAAGAAGATGAAAACTGAGCTCTGGTTATGGCAAAGCTTGTACATACAAAGCAACTGACATCCAATTCTGAAGGAAGAGCAAGCTCACAAGACTCCCAGCCTTCCTGCTAGACCCCAAGAACTCTGCCACATGCTGAATCAGGATCTTCCAGTTCTTGCTTGTTCACTTCCAAGTCTTGTTCCTATCACCCTGTGTGGTTTTCATCATCAGAGGTAACCTTGAGACAACACTGAACTTACCTGAACCCGGCACGTCTGGAAAACAATGGCAGTCAAGTAATCCCACCCATTCTTTGGAGTTCTGAGAGATAGCTAACTGTAAATTAGCATTATTCCTCTTGGCTTACAGAAAACTCAATGGTGACTATCTTTTAGCCTCTGCTAAGGCTGACACAAATGACAGTCCAAATTCCCATTCTGTTGTCTTACACCCAAACTTTCTGTCTCCATTTCCCAGGTTAAGCCTGGGTCAAAGACTTCACCAAACTCAATCCATCTTCTCTCCTTGTTCTTAACCCCTGAATTTTAAGACACCATGATTAATGAAAACCACCACTCGCTAATGGCTCCTGTAAGAAACCACCTGTCTAATACGATCATTCAATTCCCCACAGACAAAGCTGTCTGTACTTCTTTTACATCTTTTTTTTTCAGCTTGAACTTTTAAGATACTTAAAGATCTGCTAGGTCAAATAGTTCTTCCTATTTCAGTTCTCTTCAACTCTCCATGGTCACCATCCTCTTCCATTAAAGAGTACAAGATTAAAGACTGCCTTTATCTAAATCTAGACCTACCATAGTTTGACACTTTCAACCTAGAAAGGGGGTTAATTTAATTTTCTAAATTTAATTTAGAAATTAATTAAAATTTAAATTAATTTAAATTTCTAAATTAAATTTAGAAAATTTAATTTTCTAAAACACAAATCATAATTCCCTCTTATAGAATCACAATTGTTACAACCTTTTGATATACAACAACACAAGAAAATATATAGGAGACAAGAACAACATAAAATAATATGCTGTCATATTTCCTTCAATATTCAAAGAAGAAAATTATACATTAAAATATACCAGTAAAATGCATTTTATAATAAAAATAAAAACTTACAAAAGAGTGAGGTTTTGAAATCAGAGAAATAATTTCTACACATTTCTCTTTTGGCTGATATAATCTAATTGTATCTTTAGGACTTACTCAAAAGAAATGAAAAGCTTGTTGAACTACTACTTCTCTTTAACTCAAGAATGAAACATGTATTCATATAATTACTAAAATTCTTTCTGAAGAACTCTTTACAACAGTTTGTTACTTCTCCATTAACCCAGGGATCTTAATCAGATACATAAAATAAATGCTCAATAAAATCATAAATAAAAAGACTTAAGGCATTTCTATACCCATACAGTATAGAAAATGTCTGAAATCATAAAAAAAACATAGCAAAGAAAATACAGAAAAGTAAACCACTCACCCGCATTGACTATTGCATCCACCTCTAGCAATGTGATGTCACCCCTGTAGAGAGAAACCTTTTCACTCAAACTTTTCTTCATTTGCGGTGCTTCCTGAGTATTTTCTTCTGTAATAAAAAGAGATATACATTAAGGGAAATACCTTAATTTAATCAACATCTTTTTGTGTACATGTATGTGTGTGTTCATATTACTGTTCCATGGTGCAAGTATGGAGGGCACAGGACCACCTTAAGGGTCTATCTTCACTTTCCAGCTTGTTTTCAGAGTCCTACTACCACTTCATGTGCCAAGCTAGCTGAACCTCGGCTTCTGAGGTCTATCTCTGCTTCCATCCCCCCATGGAAGCACTGGGAATATAGGAACTCAGACAGATCTGACTATTTTATATGGGTTCTGGGGATTCAGGCTCAGGTTCTCATGTCTGAATGCTAAGAACTTTTACTCACTAAGCCATATTTCCGAGGACTAAGCAACTGCTTTCTAACCAGGACAACTATAAAAGCCAATCTGAAACACATAGTTACAAGGGAAAATTTAAAATATATGTAAGTATCAGGGGTGTGATTTATTCTCTATTTATATTTTATTTTCAAGATAAATGTACTATCTATACCAGTGGTCAGGTAGAATTTTTGAGCAACTTTGGGCAATATCTTTGATCATTAAGAAAATTAACATCGACTACTTAGGTTCACCATTGGAAACATTTATTTGACCATTTAGGTTCAACTCTTTACTACCTTTTAAAAGATGTCTCCCAGGGTAGGACACCTCAAAGAGGAATTTATGAAAATGTTCTTTCCTTACCACATTGTATTTAACCTTTTGCTCTGGAAGGCAATGTTATCATGCAAGAGAAATAGCACCATAAAACACATGGAGCCAGCAAGCTACTCTAAAACCTGAGCATTGTTACATACTTTAGAGAAGTACTACTAATTTGAATTGTCACTTATTTTAAGACAAAGTAAACCCACTTAACAAAGAAACATGTCTTAAAATACACAAAGATTATATATAAAAATATTCATCATATTTTAGAAGAATATTTATAAACATAAGTATTTATGAGATATGCATATCTTTTATGGAGAACTATATAATGCTATCTATTCACTAAAACATTCTCAAATGAGCACGTAATCTTAAAGTATTTGGGAGATAAGAGGTAATAGGTTCTGAAGTACCTAAATTGTCTTTGAGACTGTCCTAGTCTGGTTTCTCTATTGCTATGATAAACACTATGACCAAAACTAACCAGGAGAAGGAAAGGTTTTATTTCCTCTTACACTTAAAGTCCAAGACCAGGAATGGTCAGGCAAGGAACTCAAGTCAGGAGCCTGGGGGGCAGAGACTGAAGCAGAGACCAAGGAAGAACACTGATTAAGGCTTGCTTTCTCTGACTTGCTCAGCTACCTTTGTTAAACAGCCGAGGGTCCATGCCAAGTCATCAAACCACCCACAGTGGGCTGGGCCCTCCCGCATTAATCATCAATCAAGAAAATGCCCCCAAAGACATGCCCATAGGCTAATGGGCTGGAGACAATTCAATTTATATTCCTAATACAGCAAGACCATGAGCTTCACATCCCGTAAGTTAGTACTCTTAGGACTTTTAAATTTAAAAACACTGATTTCCAGTTGAAGTTTACTGGACTACAATAAATATCTGATGATTTCTGCAGACACCCTAAATACCTGCATCATTGAAAATCTATAAATTACAAGACTTCTCAATGAAGTTAAGTGTTAGAACTCTAGTGGGTATTAAATTAGCAAGGACTTCACAAAAAAAAAACAATTTATTTGTATTTCAGAGGTGACAAAATATACTTAGAAGCTTTTCTCCACTTTTAAGAAATAGGTCTATAAAATTAAGCCCTTATTTCCTTGTGGAGTGTTTTATATGCACCACTAGTGGTGCTGTTAAGTTGCTAGATATTGGCAGGATTTGAGAACAGTAAGGCTGGACCCCTCCTTCATAACCAATAACTTATCAAACCAATGGCTGAAAATGCAGGAAGCTAAGTACTAGTCAGAGGAATGGAATGCGACTTGAGTCCTAACTCTGGCTGTTAAAGGAAATGCGACATTTTGAGCTGCACAGAATGGCATTAATTATTAACCATATAAACTTGGATCCAAGAGCACTAAACTTTACAAGATCACAGTATATCAAGAGGTTTTTGTGGTTTAAAAAAAAAGAATTATATATTATATCATGTGTCCACCCCTCCCCTTACCCTTGTAAGGGACAATCCTAACTGGCTTTTCAATCACATGGACAAAAAAATGCCCCCCAAGAAAAAGTTGCCAATTCAAGAGAATTTAAAAGCTATATTGAAAAAAATGTATAAAGTCTGCCGATATGAATTCTTTGACTTCTTCCTTTCCTACTTGTATCTATTTTGTCTCCTTCTTAGTGGTCTAGCTAGGACTACAAGCACAATATTGAATAGGGATGGAGGGAATGGGCATCTTGTTACCGATGTTAGTGGGACTGCTTTGAATTTTCTCCATTTTGCATAATGATTGCTATCAATTTGTCATTTGCAGATTTTACTGAGTGGAGTTATAGTCTCTGCATTTCTAGTCTCTCCAAGTCTTTATTTATGAAGAGATGTTGAAGTCTGTCTTTCTGCATCTACAGAGATTATCACATGATTTCTTTCCTGAGTTTACTTATGTGAAAAATAATATTGATTGACTTCCATGTGTTGAAAATGATTGTTATGTCCAGAATGAAGCCAATTTGATCATGCTGTTTTGGTGTGTTATTGCATCAATTTGCAAGTATTATATTAAGAAACTTTGCATATATGTTCATCATGGAGATCAGTCTATAATTTCATTGTGGCTGCTGTTGTTGTGTCTTTACATGGTTTTAATGTAAGGATAGTGATAGTGTCTTACAAGGTTGGAAATGTCCCTTCATTTTCTATTTCTATGGAATAATTTGTGAAATACTGTGAAAAGGGCCTGGTAGAATTCTATGTAGCATATGTCTGGCCAGGAACAATCCTTAGTTGGGAGATTTTTTAGTTGCTGTATCAATCTCATTGCTTGTTATAGATGTGTATATTTATTTCAACTTGATATAATTTTAGTATGCCATATGAATCTACAAAAACATTCACTTATTTCAAATTTTCCAGTTTAGTGGAATACAAATTTTGAACACCTGCCTGAATGTCTTGGTATCTGTTGTAATAGTGCACTTTCTATTTCTAATATTATTATTATTTTGTAACTTCTCTTTTGTCTTTCAGTTAATTTTACTAAGTTTTTGCTTTTCCAGTGCCTTGGGGTACATCATCAGACTGTTTGAGAACTCCTTATCTTTTTAAGGATTCATTTTACTAATTCTATTATTTGTGTGTATGAAGAGTGCCCATAGAGGGCTGGAGAGATGGCTCAGTGGTTAAGAGCATTGCCTGCTCTTCCAAAGGTCCTGAGTTCAATTCCTGGCAACTACATGGTGGCTCACAACTATCTGTAATGAGGTCCTGGTGCCCTCTTCTGGCCTGCAGACATACACACAGACAGAATATTGTATACATAATAAATAAATAAATATTAAAAATCCAAAATCAAAGGTTCTATCAAACATGTATTTAAAAAAAAAAAAGAGTGCCCATAGAGGTCAGAAGAGGGCACTCAATCTCCTGTAATGGGAATTACACATAGTTGTAACCTGCTAGAAACCAAAGTCTGGTCCTCTGAAGAACAGCAAGCACTCTTAACTATGGGAGTCACCTCTCCAGGCACTTGATTGTACTTAAAACCAGAAATGTCTCTCTTAGGACTGCCTTCATTAGCATACTGCGTTTTTATTGTCATTTAGTGCTTGGATGTTTTCAATACTATCTTTATTTCTTCAATGATTTATCCATCATCTAATAAGGTGTTATTTAGTCCCATGAATCTGTATATTTCTACAGTTTCTCTTGCTGTTGATTTCTAGCCTTACTCCACTATAGTCCGATAACAGATATCCCAGCTCTCCTGTATTTGTTGAAATTAGAATTGTGTCTAATATGTGATATACTCTAGAGAAAGTACTATGTATTTCTGAGAAGAATGTGAATTCTTTATAGAGTTTTGGTACTTTTCTGTAGATGCCTGTAAGGTATGTTTGATCTGTGATGTGATATTTAATGTTTCTGTTTGTTTGGCTGGGTTTTTTGTTGTTTTTTGGGGGGAGTGACTGATCTAACAGTGACGATAGAGTATTAAATCACTATTACTATATATTAATTAATTCACGTCTTAATATTTAGTAGAACATATTTTACGAAACTGGATGAGGCTGTGCTTGGTGTGTTATGTTTAGAATTATATTTTTTTGGCAGATTGTTCCTTATCAGTACAAAGGGACCTTCTTTATTTATGCTGATGACATCTGGATTAAATTCAATTTTATGAGGTATTAGGATAGCACTGTCCATGTGCTCTTGGGTCTTATTTCCTTGGAAGACCTGTTTTTGTCCCATCCCTTTACCCTAAGATGTGTGTGACTTGGACATAGCAAAAAGAAGGAGTTTGCTTTCTAATCCAATCTTCTAGTTCATGTCCTCTGATGAGTGAATTGTAATCATTAATATTCAGAGTTACTATGGGCTGGTATTTATTCTTGCCATTTGTTGTGCTTGATGTTTCCTTAGTCCTCTCTTACTTAGCAAATGTGTTAGCCTCATTTATTTTTCTCTCAGTAACCTCTTGGATGTGTTTATTTCTGACCTTAAAGTGTTTACCCCAATATGCTTTGTAGGACTTCCTTGGTGATCACAAACTCCTTTGGCCTGCTCTTGTCACGGAAACCTTTTCTTTCTCCTACAATCAAGACAACCAGTATACTGGGCATATTCAGCTGGGTTGGCAGTTATCACCTTTCAGAAGTCTTTCCAAGCCCTTCTTACTTTCAAAGTTTTGACTGAAAAGCCAGAAGTGATTCTTATGCTTGCCCTTATATGTGCCTTGGCCATTCTCTCTTGCAGCTTTCGTATGTATTTTTGTTCTGTATATTCAATGTTTTAACTATGATATGATATAGAAACTTCCTTTTCTGATCCCATCTATTTGGTCTTTGGTGTGCCTTAATATTTGGATGGAGTTATCTTTACCTAGATTTTAGACTTATTTTCTATGATCTTATTAAAATGATTTTATGTGCTTTGCAGTATGAAATTCTTACTCTATATGCCCACAGTTTATAAATTTTGTCCCCAAGTTTTTTAATGTTCCATTCATATGTTTCTTTAAAATTTATCATTGATCTTGACTAAATGATCCATTCTTTTGCTTTGTCTTCAAGCTCTGAAATTCTATCTTCCATATAATCCTTTAGTGTTATATTTTGTGTTTTAATAAATAAAGCTCGCCTGAAGATCAGAGTGCAAAGCTAGCCACACTAGTCAGCCATACAGGCCAGGCAGTGGTGGCACACCTTTAATACCAGCAGCCACACTAGTCAGCCATACAGGCCAGGCAGTGGTGGCACACCTTTAATACCAGCAGCCACACTAGTCAGCCATACAGGGCAGGCAGTGGTGGTGCACACCTTTAATGCCAGCACCAAAGAGGAATATAAGGCGTGATGAGACAGGAACTCCATCTCTTTTCAGTCTGAAGATTTCATAGAGGCAAGAGTTCTCTAGAGCCTTGGCTGCTTTGCTTTTCTGATCTTCAGCTTGACCCCCAGTATCTATCCCTGGGTTTTTATTATTCGTGCTACAATTCTTCTACTGACAAAGTTTTCTGCTAAACTTTTGGCCTACTGTGTTTTCTTCTCATTTCTATCATCATTTAGGTTTTTTCAGTTTGATTTTTCTTCACTACTTATTTTTATATAATGTTATTTTTGAATTTTCAATTGACTTCCTCATTTCATTCAGCTGTTTGTGCTCCTTAGAATTTCTTTGTGCTTCCTTTGGGTTGTTTGAACATATTTATAATCATTCTTTTTAATCCTGCATCGGAAATTTCACCTAAGCCCATTTTCATCAGTGACTCTTATTATGAAATTGGTCATTTCCTCCGGAAATTAGTTGTCTTGATTTTTCATGTTGCTTGTGTTTTTCTGCCATCTGGAGTAGATTGTTGGCTAAGAATCTTGTTGTTCTTGCTTTGGATTGCTTCTTTTATTTCTGTGGAGGTATTTGCAGTGTTCAAAAGAGATCAAGTTATAATACATCAGTAGTGATACTTTCATCCATTAGATTGATGTCCAAGGCATTAAACTATATTCCTAGTCCACCCCATGGGCTGAGTACCGTCTGTGGGAACAGTCACTATGAAATCATTAACTCACTCTGATAAAATGGCAGCAGCTAATACAAAATAAACACTTTTTAAGTATCAATTATTTTACAGAGGAAGGAGACCTCAATAGTAAAATACACATTAATCTGTTCATTACTGGGTATGAATAGAAAGAAAAGGAAAAAAGGACGTAATCATCGTGAGATCAGTGATTGGTGTTAGATTGCTAGACAGGAAGTAGAGGAGGAAGACACAGGAGTTGAAATATTAGAGAGGGGGAATAGAGGATATGACAGACTAAAAGTAGAGGGGTGAAGATATGTACTCATATCACAAACCACGCCAGCTTCTAGGCTTTAGGAGGAAAGTAACAGCAAGAGGGGAAAGTACGAGTAAAGAAAAGAAAAGAAAAAAAAAGTGAGACAGACAAACAAACAGTAAAATATGTGAACAGCCTGTTACATTGACCATGAGTATTATACAAATAAGAATAGTTGTAGGGGTAATAAAAGTAAAATGGAGCGAAATAATGATAAAAATCAATGGCCAGTGTATTATTTATAACAACTGGAGACCTTCTGCACTGTCTTCTTAGACATGCTCCAATTTCTATTCTGAGTTTATTTTTACCAGTCTTCTCTTAGGGATGGTGCAATTTACTTCTGTGCATAGCTTTCTTATAAAGATAGTTGGCTCTGAAGGTGGGTAGCTAAGAAAACTCCACCTAGAGTTTCTGTGATCCTTCTGAGTATGCAGGGGGTGACTGTGAAGTGCCTGGAGAACAATGCAGAGCTTTTACTTAATTCCCATCACCTCCTGGTTCCCCATAGGGCATTAATGGCAGTCCTAGCAATGGCTGTCACTGGCAATCAGTCAAAATTTGCAGCTGAAGCAGAGCAGCATTGGTTGCAGATGCAGCAATGAAGCTGGGATTCTCTGATAGAGAAAATTACTGGAGTATTAACCAAGTGGATCCTAGAGACTAAAGAACCAGTTAGTGGGGTAACAAAATCCCATTCCTATTGTTTAACTAACCATAATGAGCTATTTTTTCCAACATGACTTTGATGCTACTATCTTAGTTGGAAATCCTCTACTTTATTGTTTTCCTACCTCTTCCATGTTCTTCCATCCAAAATACCTTACTGAGATCCTCTCTAAGCCCTGCCTTACTACTTCTTATTTCTCTATCTGTCCTCAGTCCTCCAAAACCTGTATGGTTAATTTTGGTCAGCTAGTGGCTAGCTCTACTCTCTGGTTCAAAGAAAGATTTATTGTCAAATTGTGATCAAAGTATCACACAAGTCTGTAGTTCTGTATTTAGGGGAAGGACTCCATAAGATTTTGCTCCCCAGCCTCACAATGTTGGCATGTCTGTGGGTGTTGTACTTGTTTAGGCAGTCATGCTATTGAGGTACCATGGGTAAAGTTTCTGTCATTTTTAGGAGAATCAATCTCACAGCAGATTTCCTGATCCTTTGGCTCTTACAGTCTTCTGGGCCCTCTTCCAGGATGTTCCTTTGGCCTGTGATGGGGGTTCTGTTGTAATTGTACCCAATGGGGATGGGCACCTAGGATCAGTTGTTTTCTGCATAATGACTAATTGTAATTTTCTGTGATGGTCTCAGTCTACTACAAAGAGAAGTTTATTTGATGAGGGGATAAGACTTTCACTTGTCAGCAGGTATAAGGATAAATATTTAGACTGTAATTAGGAATTATGTTGGGTTATTAAAGTGAAGGTAGAAGTTTATCCTCTAAGAACCATGACCTCACTAGCTTTTTGCTTGCTTTTTTTAAATTGCTATTTTTATTTTTATTCCCCTTATTAAGTTTGAGCTATTTTTTGTTAAACATTTTCATTAGTGGAAAATCATTTTTAGTAAATATTTACCTCATGTTATGTGTATATGTCTGTGTTCACAACATGTGTTTATGAGTACCCTGAAGCCAGAAGAGCCTCTGGTCTCCTGAAACTGGAGTTACGGTTGATCATAAGCCACCCAAAGTGAGTGCTGAGAACTGGACGCAGGTCCTCTGTGAAGAGCAGCAAGTCGCCTTAATAACTGAGGTCTCTCTAACCCCAGGAATTCTCCTTTTCTTTGTTTCCTTTGCCTTTTAAAAGTCTTTTGATCTTTCTCTCTCACTTTCCCAATAATATTCTTCCTCACTCTTCTTTTCTATTATTTAATCTTGCTTCTCTATTTTTCCATGTCATGCCTCCTTCTTTATTGTATTCAATTAATACCCTCCCTATTACTCCTAAGTAATTTTTAACTTCATAGTTTTTCCATTTAATTTTAATACTATTTCTAAATGCCATTTTGAATAATGTTGTTACTATTACAATAACAGTATTTCTATTATTGGTAGTACTATGGACTGAACCTCCATGATTAGACTACTCAATAAGAGCATTCCCAATAAAGGCAAAATAGTTATCTAAATCAACATATATGCAAATCACAAAACAGAACATGAAAAATATAAGGCAACAAAACTCCTCCAAAATATTATAACCCCTCAAGTACCAACTCCAAATTTCTGAAAGAGATAAATCATCAGAGGAAGAAATGTAAAAACCTTCTGGTAAAAATGATCTATGACTTTAAAAGGGACTGAACAGCAAATGAATCCAATTCAAGACTTAAAAAGAAAAGTCAGAAAAATAAAAGAAATACTGGCAAAATGAAGACATCAGCAGTGTAAATGAAAAGGCCAGCAACATAGAAAAAAATAAGTCATGACTTTGAAAATGAACTGAAATAAAATCTAAATGTTGGAAATGAAATTTTCAATGAATCAAAACATAAGATATAAAGTATGATCCATAGAGTTGACATTGCAGAAGAAATATAAAGGATATGGGACGAGGGAGCAAAGTCAATGAAACAGTATGTTCAAACACCAGAAAAGGAAATGGAAGAGAAAAGCAAGACTATAATGTCCAGTAAATCCTGGGTATCACAGTGACAAGACAAATAAAACTTTATGGAATTCAAAAAGCTAAGACTTATCTAACATCGTAGAGCATATATCCAATGAAATTATGGTAGAAAATTTCCTAAAGCTAGAGATGTAGACAACCAAACACAACAGGCATTTAGAAGTAGAATATGAATCAGACATGACCAGAAGAGAAGCCTTTCATGGCATCACAATTAAAAGCCACGTGAACAGCTACAGAGACAGCTCTGTAAAGTGAGTAAAGCACTTGTCATAAAAGCATGATGACTTGAGTTCAGATCTCCAGAGCCCACCAAAAGCCAGACACAACAGCATAAGCATCCGTAATCCCAGAAAGCTTCTGCAGCCAAAGAGAGTAAGAGGCAGGAGAATTCCAGCTAGCCTGGTATACCCAGCACTAAACAAAAGAGACCATGGAAGGATCAACACTAGAGGTTGTCTTTTCACCTCCACGTGTGGGCTATGGCACATGTACATCTGCATGCACGCGCGCGCGCGCACACACACACACACACACACACACACACACACACACACACACATTCTGCTTTTCTATACTAATATTTGCAGTTGTTTTAACTACCCGAAGGCACTTAACAAAACTGAGGCACATGGAGATTTAAAAACTGACCCTGGTCACAAAACTGACAGAGCCAAGACACATCTGAGCCCAGAAGTCTGATTCTAGAAGCTATGTGCTTAGTGAATCACATCTCATGGTCAAGTAAGCCTTACAAGGACTTTTTTAAAGGCACAAATTCTACAAATAAAAGCACACTCTGGGGCTGGGGAGATTTCTTAGTGATTAGAGTGCTTGCTACAAAAGTGTAAGGACAAAATTTCTTGACTAAGACTCTGATTTCTCTGTGTGCTAAGTTAAACATTTAAAACACTGAAAACTGATTTCTTTTATCTCTAGTACACTACTCCTACTGTTGTGAAAGCAGCACTTAATTTTCTTCCAGATTTCCTTAAATATTATGGTGATAATTACTTAAATAGTACAATTACCAATCTTGGTTTCTCCTTATTCACAAACATTCATTTCTTAGCAGTAGTATAATTTATTAAATGAATTGCACTTGGCACCAGAGCAGATGTTTTATGCAACTTAAAACATACAACCACTGTTCACCAAATACCAGCAGAAGAAAAGTAATGGCCTATTTAATCACTAAGTAGGATTGGATAGGAGCTCAAACAGAAACAGATCCGTAAAGAAGTTCTCAAAATAACCTTGGCTAAACTAAGGCTGTGGCAATGGAAACAGGAGAGAAGAACGCCAGGAATAATGCTCTAGAGACATACCTACAAAGAATGGGATCCTGTTGGAGGAGGGAAGCCAGAAATTGCCGGGTAGATTTTCTGTCTTCTGCTCTAGGTTGATAGAAGAAATGTAGGCAGGAGAGGTCATATGGGAAGGAATATAATTCTGTCAGGACTGATTATGTTAGCTCCAAGTTTCCTACAGAATGTTCATATATATGAATTATCTTCTCAAAAGAAAGAGATTCAGGCCTAGATACTTGGTTTTAGGAAATGGCAGATGGTAATGACCTTGGGTGAGACAATTAAGAGTAGAACTGAAATGAAAATGGACCAAAGCCAAAATTCTGGATAATGGCAACCTTTACACCTAAGACGAATGGAAAGTATAAGAAAAATACACAATAAACAACTCAGACAAGAAAATGCAACCTAGAAAAAAAAAAGTGAACAAGAGCTTTACATGTTACAGTCAAGAATGATAATGGCATGGGGACCTATCTCTTCTGCATGTGTTGGCTTTTTGGGAAACTAGTCTATATGGATGCACACCTTCTTAGGCCAGGATGGAGGGGGGAGGGCCTTGGGCTTCCCACAGGGCAGAGGCAGGGAGGAAGGGTGGTGGGGGAGCAGGAGGGCCTGGGACAAGGGGAAAAAGTCTAATTTTAAATTTTATTAAAATAAAGAATCAAGGCAGTCAAGGCAGAAAATGTTCTTATGGATATAACCATCACAGCATCACCACTGACCATCACAAGAAGGATTTCAATAAAGACAAAATATAAACATGTCTACAGTTGAGCCTAGATGTATGACATGACAGAGAAGTAAGATGTAAAAATCTGTGTCCCTGATAGACCACACAAAGTGAACTTCCAGTTGACCTCAAATCTTCTCTTAAAAAAACATGGGATCACTTATAATCCTTTTATTCTAAGAGCCGAGTCGTGCCACATCCAGCAAATACATATTTTAACTTGTCAAATAGATTCTTGTTTTGAGATGCATTTAATTATTTCTTATTTTTATCATAAAACAATATATGAATGCTTTCACACATAAATCCTTGAATGCACCACTGATTGTTTCTTTAGTTTCAACTAATGTAGAATTGTTAAGTCACATGCAGCCTACATATGTTAGAAATAATGCAAACTGTAAAATCATACTGCTTTATTTAAATAGGAGTAAAAGGGGAAAATATAGAAGCCTGGCTTAAGACAGTAAGAAGTGAGGAAGTGATCATTCGCTGAGATGACTATAGAAAGGATAAGACCTGAAGATGCCATCAGATTAAATCTCATTGTTTATCTGAATATGCCTGCCCATTAGGTTCTGTATCTTTCTTAACTCTTCTAATTAGTCTCACTGATTCCTACAATTTTGGACTATTTAATCCTCCTAGCTTATATCCAACCGAGTATCAAAATCATACCAATTCTACTGTTAAAGTATCTCAAATTCATCCCCTCTTCTTGAATTATAACAAGCAGAAGAACCTAAGTTCAGACCCTCAGCATCTTTGTACATCTATGTACATGGCAGGTAGTACCTGTAACCATAATACTGGGAGTCAGGGACAGGAGAAATACTGTGTGCCAACAAATAAAGTTCCTTGCTAGCCTCACACAGAAATAAGTTTAGTCAGAGACCATGTCTCAAAAAGGTGTAGTGACCTAGGAAGACCTCTCACCTCCACACAAGCACACACAGATGTGCAATGCACATGAAGCCATCCATTACCTCACCAGGACATTGACTACCCTCAAGCCGGAAGCATTCTTTATTCTACATTGCTTCCTAATCTTCAGCTTTCAGAGTAAATAGCACTGCTTCAAAATGTTTCTCTGATTTAAGACAGAGAATGCTTCTCTGTTTCTAAGATGGTCTCAATCCCACCTGCTTCTAGCCATTCTCCATCACTTCATCTAATTTATTCTCTTCCAATTATTCTTCAAAACAGAAAAATATACTATCTATTTATTGGTGACCTGAGTCAAAGCTTGCAGAGATAGAAGTTCTTTGGTTTTTGTTTTATTTTGTGTTGTTTTTATTCAGTAAATAAGAAAGTTTTAAGTAAATAAATTAATGAAGGTAAGCAATGTTACAAAACTGAGGATAAGTCTAAAACTAACTCCTTCCCCAGCTAATTTACCCATGATTAACTCGAGATTAAGTAAAATGTAAAAGTTAATAGTAAGTTAAAGTTTACCCTGAATCATAAATACCATCAATAAAAAGGTGGAAATTTTCAAAAATAATTTTCAGAAAAATTAAAAATAAAGTGTGTGATGTGTAGGACCAGTGAGTCAGCTCAGAAAGTAAAAGTGTTTGCCTCAGAAGTCTGGCAACCTGATTTACAGGGATCCCACAAAGTTGTCCTTTGACTATCACACATGCACTGCGGCATGTGCACCCACACACATACATATAACGAACATATATACATAACAAATTTCAAATAAAGTTAGACTAGGACACATAAACATAAAAAAGAATGCATTCTGCATACAATAGAAACAAAAAAATTAAAAACTTAAGTATTAAATTATACAACAAATGAAAATAAGCCAGATTCCTCGAAGTCTAGAAAATGAGTTTTTTTTAAAAAAAGAAGTAATAAAATGAAGAAAGCAGGAAAGTATTTTAAAGAAGTTATAGATATTACACCAGCAAATGAAAAGTTTAAAATGTCAGTTCAAGGAAAGAAAGTACCCGGCTTGTGCGGTTTCACTTTACTGAGTGGGCAGAGGAGCTGTTGGTAGAATACCATGCAATCCAAGCAGAACAAAGAGGTGGGACTGGGTGTGACGCTAGCAAGGAGCTTTATTTGTTGGTACCTTGGCACCTTTTGATGGGAGATAAAATACAGGCGACATTGTATTGAATTTCAATTGTTATTTTAATTGATTGCCTTCTCACTGAAGAAGCATTTTGCTTTCTATGAGCTTTTTACAGAAACATAATATACATACAGAAGGGTCGAGAAGAGTCAAGCAGCCACGAATAATTCACTGAGCGATCCCAAAGTCAGTGTCCCAGTGTAACCATTCATCATGTTAGGAAATACATCACTAAACATAAAAGACTCCAACACCACTTCCTGCCCCATAAAAGGATCCATTGCCTTGAGGTCTCATTCTAGTTTTTCCTGCTTTTGAGTTTCATATCCACACAATATACAACATTCTCTTCTGTGTTGGCTTACTTTGATCAACAGAATGTTTGCATAATTTCTTTGCTGCTACATACAGCTATCATTTGTTTTTTTACTGCTAATCTCGTCCTGTATGATACTGACTTGAACATGCAATCTATCCATTTTACTACCGATGAACATTTTTATCTTCAGGTTTTTCTTAATAAAAACAACAAAAGTGACTTATTTCTTGTTTACTGGCTATCTTTTCATTCCTACTGAAATTGCTGGACATATGCACCACATAAACATAAACTTTATGAAGATATTGCTGGATAATTTTCAGAAATGATTTTCCTAATTTATGCTCCCAGTGACAGCACAGATGTTTCATTGGCCTTCATATTTTACTAGCATGTAATATTTTCTATCTTTTTATTTTCAACAATTCTAGTTAATGTTATAAGGTTATCTTAGCATGGTTTTAATCAGAATTAACCCTCTGACTAGTAATTTTTAGCACTTTTATTATCCGCTTATATTACTTTTCTCAATGCTGTCATCAAACACCCAACAAGAAACAACTTAGAAACAGTTTCTTTTGCATACTGCTTTCAGGGTATAGTCCATTATCGTAGGAAGTCATGGCAGCAGAAGCACGTGTGTATCCACAGTCAGGAAGTCCATAAAGATGAATGCTGGTGTTAATTTCAGTTGCTGTTCTGTTTCTTTTTAATGAAACCAGGGATCCATCCCTTGGAGTGGTCCACTCTCATTCAGGGTGGGTCTTCCCTCCACAATTAAACCTCAAAGCCATAGCTCTAGGTGTCTAACTCCACTCTAGCTGGCCATGAAAACTAACCACCATAACATTTAAGTCTCCTCTTTTATTAAATACTGTTCAATTCTCTTTCCCATTTTTGGCTGGGATTTCTGTCTTTCTCAGACTGATTAATGCAGACAAAAGTTATTTATCAAGCACATTGACTGCAGTACTCTTCAGTTTGTTTTTCTATTAAAGCCTTCTATAAAACACATTCTTGTCAATGTTCAAAGGTTATAAATCCTTTCTCTTATGCTACTGAAGACTTGTTTTGTTTTGTTTTCTGTGCTGTTTAGGAAATATGCTTAACCAGACTTACTTAAACCACCATATGTGTTTTCCTCCCGTAGAATGAGCTTTAAACCCAATCACAAAAGCAATTAGTTATCCTCAAAACAGCTATGCCACTATTACACAGGTGGGCATATCTTGCCTAGAAAGTAGGTATTATATTACACATGGTCTACAGCTAGACCTTGATAAGCTTTCTCCCCCAACTACCTGTAGAAAAACTTCTGGCACTATGAAAGCTAGCCAATAGGGAGGAAGCCTCCAGTTTAGTTCCACATTGATTTCTCAGTGCCCTGTAATCTAAACATACAGTGTCTTGAGTAATAGGGTCTTACCAGATTATCTAGTTCTGGTGGGCATGGTGCAGGAGAATTGTCTGTATTCTGTCAATCATGTTTTAAATAAACGCTGATTGGCCAGGCAGGAAGTATAGGCGGGAAAACCAGACAGGAAGTAGAGGTGGTGCAAGGAGAACAGGAGAATTTGGGAAGCAGGAAGCTTCCCTGGCATTCCTGCACAGACCACCAAGGAGGCAACAATGTAAGCTGCCCAGCTGAGAAAAGGTACCGAGCCATGTGGCTAACATAGATGGGTTAATATAAGTTATAATAGCTAGTAAGAAGCCTGAGATAATGGGCCAATCAGTTAATAACCTAATGTAGACTCTCTGTGTGATTTTCTTTGGGGATTGCCGGCTGTGGGGGACAGAAACCCCAACAAGCAGGACCCTGGTGTTACATGGGCAACCATGAGTAAGGGCAATAGCATCTATCCTTTTCTGTGACCTCTCTGGCCGTAACTCATGGGGAGGTATTCCACACCTGGTGCTGAGGTTCTTCTTTAATAACCTGTGACTTCTGGAAGCAGAATTATCTAACCATAAGGAGAATTTCTGCAGCAAGCTCTTTTTGTTGCATAATTTTAAGATATATTTTTTAGTTTATAAAGTAGTAGGTTTACATATTGCTTTATCACTAATCCTTATTTTTGTTTACCCTCTTCCTACTCTACTTACCTGGACCCTTTGATCTCTGTATGTCTTTAAACACCTAGTACCCCCCCATCTAACCCCAATACACACAGTTCCATGTCCTCTGTGTTTTACTGTATCTTCCTCATTAGCTGCTCACCTCCCCTTTCTTGCTTCAAGGCCCCTATAGATACTGACTCAAATTTAAATACAGAACTCAATATCCAGAGCTAGAATCCACATATGAGGAAGAATAGTGTCTTTCCATGCCTGATTTACTTCAATAAGTACAGTATTTTCCAGTGGCATTCATTTTCCTGAAAATTTCATAGTTCCATTTCTTTAAGGCTGACATAATTGAATTATGTATATGTCTCTCATTTTCAGTATCACTCTTCACATGCAAGACATCTAGGCTGGTTTCATTTCCCAGCTACTGCACAGACTCCTGTTGAACATAGATGTACTGGTCTATTTGTCATAGGTCATAGAGTCCTTTAAGAATATATCCAGGAGTGTTAGCTGGATCTTATGTAAATTCTGTATTTAGTTTTTGACAAACCACCATACGGAATTCCATAGTGACTGTACCATTCTACACTCCTACCAACACTGAATATGAGTTCCCCTTTCCATACACCCTCACAAGAATCTGCTATTTCTTAAATAGCCATTCTGACTGAAGGGATATAGTACGTGCCTGATAGTATAAACCCTGACAAAAGCATATGATATGGGAGGAAAGCGGTCAAAGAAGAACACACTATTGTTTCCCTAAATGAGCATATCAAACTGCCTTCTACATATTTATGTTTATGTCCATAGACTAGAGCAGCTCTCAGGAAGGTGCAGAGAAGCTCACTTCTGCAGAGGTAGTGGCTAATGAAGAGACTCCTATCTGGTCAAAACAGGGAGAATAAATGACCAATAAGTACTCAACTTTAAATAGATCACCACCACCCTTTGACTCAAGTGCCAAGGAACATCACAAAAGAAAGGGGAGGAAAACATATAAGCCAGATAATGGCAAAGATGGCTCTGAAATGTTGCCATCCAGGCAACCATGAGGACACAGCAGCTATGAATATTTACATGGCCTGGGTCCTCCAACTTCCCATCAAGGCTAGAGGAGGTGACATGAGGTTACACCCCATCCTGAAGAGCTAATGACTGTTAACGGGTGTTAGGAAAGAGAGGGGTAATTTTCTCTAATGGGGAGTAGGTGAGAAGAGGGGATCAAGAGGGGAAGGAAGATGACAGAAAGTAATAAGGGAAGTTGAATATAATCACAATAAATTATATGTGTGTATGAAACAGTCAAAAATAAAGAAAAAGTTATATAATTCTGAAAAGCAGTAACAAGAAATATATGCATGACCATGAGACACAAAGAAAAAAATCATAAAACCCTAGAAGAAAATGAAAAGGACAATTTTTTTTTGCAAAAGAAACACCTTCTATGCTTCCTTTCTTCAGGGTAAGTGCTGGAAGGAACTCCAGTGCTCTCCTCTCTACAGACAGTAACGTATTCTCCATGCTTTAAAAAGAAATATTAACCTATTTGAAAACAAGGAAAGTATCTTGAGGCTTCATTATTTTGCTTTTCACATATAAATTTTCAATAATTATGCACAGTGGGAAACAGAGTTAAGTTCCCTCCCCCCCACCCCACCACCCATTTGGCTAGTCAAATAACCTGCAAGATTTATTGAAAAGGATACTGTTATTTAACAAACAGTAAAACCCACTATGAAGGTATCAATAATGGACTTCTTTTTAAGAATCAAAAATGTGTAACTAAAACATGTTAGGAACTGAGAAAATGATAAGAAGATAACAGTAATAGATAACTTTAATATAATTCTCACAAATATACAATGATTGAAGCAGTCAGAAATGAAGCATATCTGAGGATACACACATGCAACACCTTATAACCCACAGAAAGAGCTCCCTGATCCTCAATGGCTGGGAAACATTTTAAACACCGCTTTAAATTTATCTAAAGAAAAATAAACTCTTGGGGGGGAAAGCATACAAGTTTTATTCTTCTACCAACATTTTAAACACACACATCTCAAAATTTTAAAATACCTTAAATCATTTCAGTTTTTTTATTTTTGTTATGATATATGCTATGTATTATATTTTTGTGTGCACAGAGGCCAGAAGTCAACATTAAATGCTGCTCTTCTATAACTCAACTTTATTTCTTGAGACAAAGTCTCTCATAGAACCCAGAACTCACTGACTAGCCAGGCAACACTGGATATCTGTTTGGTTTGGGTTAGAGATGCACGTCACCATGCCCTGCTTTTATATAGGTGCTTAGGATTCAAACTTAGGTCTTCATGTTTGTGCTTCAAGCACTTTCCCAACTGAGTCATATCCAGGCCTTGAAGTAACTTTTAAATGAAGGAAGTTACAAAAATTATGCACCTATTATATTGAAAGCCAAATAGTGACAAGCTATAGATAGATAGATAGATAGATAGATAGATAGATAGACAGACAGACAGACAGCAGACAGACGGATAGATGGATGGATGGATGGACGATGGACGGACAATGGATGGATGGATAGAGATATAATGGCAGTTAGTCAAAATTGCACTAGAAAGCAAACAGTAAACTTACACACACACAAACAGAGATGCACATACAGAGAGAGATAGAGGGAGAAAGTGGAAAACTAAATTATTAGAAAAGCCTACAAAACACTAATTTATTCAGTTAGAGAGTACAAAAATACAGTCCAAAACAAATTAGGGCCTAAAAAGCAAATATATACATATTTCCAATTTAATTAAATATTGGAAAAGAAAAATTCTAAAACATAAATTGACAATGATAAAAGGACTTTATTCATCTATAGAGCAGACTAATGTTACAAATAATTCTACATTCAACGAGTAAATTTTTTAAACTGAATAAAGCTGATGATTATTAAGGAATGCACAAGTTAATACAAGAAAGCATGACAATTCATGAATAATTTTGGATTTTGCTCCAAAGCTCATACATTATCCTAATGTCATTCAATAATAAAAACCATAGTGTAAAGAACAAAACTGCTCAGTGAGAAGGGAAAAACACAGGCTAAGGCAAAAACTAGTGAAATCCAGAGACAGGGCCCACTTCTTAGAAATTATGCATGTTGGAAAGCCATCACTAGAGGGCGGCATTGCAAAGATTATAGAAACATTGCTTAAGGAGGAGGAGATACCACAAAAACTACAACTCTCTCCATTGTTTATGCTCGTTTTTTTAGGTAATAAAACAAAACGTGTTCCTGTGTTGAATAACTTTAGAGCATGTTTAAAACACGATTTCATTATTAGGCAAGAAAAGCAATGCCCATGTCTTGTTTTTGTTTTTTAACCTACAATGTATAGATAATATTTGTTTGAAGTTTCACAAAGTTGACAACTCTAAGATTAAAAGTGAAAGTGTATAAGCATAAAATATTGTTTTCCACAGTGTCCTTGATACATATAACCCTTGCCATTTGAAATGGTCACATCTATCTCTATATTTTTATGATTTACATATATATTTAACAGTAATAAAATTATTATATCCGATATAGGACTATAACATGCACCTATAAATAGATTTTTCAGTCAGAACACTGATCATTAGAAACACCTTTAATAAATAAGGCAAGAATGGTTTCTTATCAAAGAACATCATTGCCTGAACTGTCACAACTCCATTTTCTGGCTTCTTGGAAACTCTTGACAAACTTACTTACCACAGCCACATGAGAATTACTCTTTAAAAAACATCTCACTGGCATTTCAGAAAGGTAAATACTCGTTGTTCAAACACCAATCTATTGACCCAAGGCACTGATTTCTTCTGCTGGCAACAGTTCTCTACAGTCCCTTTTCAGCGGCCCTTGTCAAAGCTTAGTGCTCTTTGAATTCAATCTTTAGTTTTGTGACATTTAAACTCACTTCACAGAGGGTTTTCCGTATCTCTGTCTCTACACAACTTCCTATATCTGCTCATTAGCTAACTACATTTTTTTTTAATTCTTTAAGTCTATAAACATCTCAATCTACTATGGATAAACCTAACTTCTCACTTGTCCTCAAAAGTGTATGATTACTCCTAACCCTCCTTGCTTACATGCAATGCCCAGTCTATCTCACAGAAATACTGGCTCATTTTTTTTTCTTTCTGGTACTAGTGCAACTGCCTTAGTTTTGACCAGTCTCTAAAATCAGTGGTGCTGTTAATAAGACACAGATATCCAAATTTTCAAGTGTGAATTCCTTGGGGTGCAAGAAACATGCTTCATGTCTTTTCTCTACAGAACAAACCTCCCTCCGAGCATCAGAACTCTGCCTCCTCCCATGTCCATCTCACCCGCTAGATCTCTTAAGGAAACTGAAGCTGACTCCTTCATTGGGCTTCTTGGGCTTAAATCTTAAATTCTGTCCCTCTAGTTCTTCCTCAAATCTTACTATAATGTTCCCTTTCAATTACAACTTCAGGAGACCCCTTTTATCTCAAGGATAAGGGGCTACTGAAGGCCAAGAAATTTCTTATAATAAACAACCACTGCAAATTCTGCAGGTGCATCTTCTGCCCTGCAGTCTTCTATGGGCTGTTACTGTAACAATGAGCACTTGGCAAGCCATTTCCTCTACAGTGATGGGATGTCCACATCTACCCAATCCATTAACTGACTACTCTTTGAATTTTTCATTCTTCCATACCTACTCTAAGTTTTCTTGGTAATCTCTATGAATCATCTTTTGAAAGCTTTTACCGCTGGCAGAAATCACTCTCTACAAACATCCTCCATAAGCGATTCCATCTTACATTAGCAGGCAGTTGACCAAGGAGCAGGCTCTCAGTAAACACTAATAGAAGCTTATCCAACAAGTCCCTGACAGAGATGACAACTGAAGTCAGATGAAACAGTTTGGCACTTTTCTTATGACATTGCAGACTCAAAGAACACTACTTTCTTCTCCTGAACTCAATTAACTTTACCTACTAGTAACAGTCAAAACCTAGGAAACAATGAATTACTTCTCCCAATATGCAGACAGGCTTCACTTCTCTCAGGGGCTCAGGGGAGGATCCTTCCCACCTCTCACCTTTTGATGGTTCCAAATGTCTCTTGGCTTGTGGTCATGGTACCCCATGTTCTGTCCTGCTCCTGTCTCTTCCCTTGTTTCTCACCATGACACTAGTCAGTGACTTAGGTCAACCAGGAACCTACCTGCCCTTCTGTCTCAGTGCTATTAATCTTATAAACAGACAAAAGTTCTTATGCTAAGTTGGGTCACCACAGGTTCTGGGAATTAGAACTTGAACATATAGTTTCAGGAACCAATACAGACCACTGCCAATAACATGCTAAATATTCCATAGGGAGGCATTCATTCCAGAGACAGGCCAAGGTGTTGTGACAGCTAAAATAAAATTGTTTCTAGAGCTGATAAGCTCCAGAGAGTAAAGATCTGTCTGCCTCCCAAAATGTGCAGTCATAGTGGTTAGTTGGTGATTTCAGGGATAGGGAAACCAACAACAGCCCTGATAGAATAAACTGCAGTTTTCTATTTATGGGAGGTTTATTTCTACATGGAAGTAATAAAAAGACACACTTTTATGTCTTTATAGTACAAATACAAATTAGCATAAATAAACATGTGAAAGCTAAACTTAAAGATCCTATTTCAAGAAAAAAGCTGGTGATGACTGGCAATTTTATTTGAAGAACACTTAATAATTCAACTAGAAAGCACTATCAAGTGGAATATTCACCTTGAGCTATTTCTGGAAAACGAAAATTCATCATACAAAGTAAGCCATCTCTGACAAGACTTTTTTATACAATTTCAAGGTAGGAGGGCTGCTGTCTTGGGTAGCTGCAGTGCCTGATGTTGTGTGAACTTGTGGGGGTGGGATGGGAGTGAGAGGTTCAAGTCTTCAGAACTGTAAGTGAACCCTTCTGACAGAGAAAGAGCTGTACAATCACCAATGGGTAATCTGGAAACTAATCTCTGAGGATAAAAAGTAGAAAGAACAGTATTTAAAGATGAATTCGTTCTCTCAACGAGAGTCAAACTTTCTACTACCTGCAAAATGATGAAAAGGTGAACATTAGGAGTTAAACAGGTTGTTGTTGAAAAGCAGATTTGTAGTTAATACAATTTTACTAAATCCTTTATCCTGAGTTCAGGGTAAGATATGACTGTCAGAGTAAAACATATCAGTGTCTGTGAAGCTGTTTCTGCTTATCTTAACAGCTTTGATGAAAATTTGCACAATACTCTATCTACTTGCTTGGTTTGTTGTTTCCTTTGCAGCATTATTTATGAGCCCAAGGGCTCATGGGCTGAGAAAGTCTTCTACCACTGAACTACAGCCACAGACAGTACTTATTTAATGAAAGATTAAGTGACTCTTCAATAAATCATACTAGAAATTAGTATCACACAGAGACAACATGAAAATATCTAAAATTACCAATTAATAACTTTTCAAGCAGACACCAATTAAATCTAAATGGCATCTACTTTTCAGCCAAGAAAAGGGGATATTAATTAAATATTACATTTAATTGCCAAGTCAGTAAAGTGGGCAATTCCAATTTTCACCAGTGTTCCAACAGCAATATCTTCTATTCACAGGAAGGATAATCTCTTGCTTTCTTCCAATGATTACCTTGTCTTTTCTACATCTCCTCAGCTGCAATGGCTTCTATAAAGCAAGTCATTTCACAGACAGGAAATGGCTAAGAAAAGAGAACCAAATTGGATGTTTACTGAGGAAAAGAAAAACAAACTCCACTCAAAGTTAGTTTTAAAAGCAAACAACTGAGTCAGCAAGATGCTCAGTGAGTAAAGGCAGTAGCTGCCAAATTTGGTTACCCAAGTTCTATCCCAGGAGCCCATATGGCAGGAGAAAACTGGCACTTGAAAGTTGTCTTCACCTACCCATGCTTACAAACAAAATTTATATTAAAAAAAATGACAGGAAGGAAGGAAAGAAGGAAAGGAGAGAAAGAAAGAAAGAAAGAAAGAAAGAAAGAAAGAAAGAAAGAAAGAAAGAAAATAAATACTGCAGAATTTTCTTGTAATAACCGGCAATGGAAACAGAACATAAAAACTGTAAACACCATCATATTTACACCCAATTTTTATTTCAAATTAATCAACTAATTCATCATTTACTAAGTATTTACTAAGTGTGAAACACTGTGCTCATAAAGGCCAATTTAAATGATTATTCAGGAACCCAAAGCAGGAAATAGTTTTTCACAATGCAATTTTTATCTTCCCATCACTTAAGAGCTACAAGAATTATTTCCACAAATATCAATTCATACCAATTATTAGATGTAATATTAAGTATAGAGAAGAAAAAATAAGGCAGTATATGCCACTGATAAGCTTTTGATCTAATAGAAGAAAAATTAAACATACAATTAAAATAAACATGAAAGTGTTTTGAATAATCCTATATAAAAAAGGTCCGTGAGGAGAGGCAATGTTGGAGAAGTGACTATAGCAAAAGCCACACTGTGTGCCAAATTAAAAACCATAAACATGAAGTGCTCAGGATGGTTTTAAGACAGGGTCATTTTCCAAACTTGCTAGAAGATACCATGAAAACACGAAGGCAAAGCTATGTGTTTTCAAAGACCTTTCCCTGTCATAAAGGCCCACAAATGAGTCCTTTATGGAAGATGAATTTCGAGGGGGAGGAAGGGAGGCAGGGTCAATTTGATCTGCTTTTTCTTTTAGCTTCTTCGAAGAAGCCTACCGATTGGGCGAGCTTTAGTGTATAAGTGAGACTGCCATTATGATCCCAATAAATGTTTACCATAAGAGTTATACAAATAGAAGCTTGAAGACATTTAAAAAGAAACAAACTTAACAATATAGAGGAAATGATACAGCTGTCACTGAAGTAGTACAAGACTTCAAACAACTGGATACATCTCTCCAGACAAGTGCAAAGGTCATCAGGCTTGGAAAGATGATGAGTTCAGGTTTGACCAGGCTGAATTAGACACAAGCTAATAACTGTAATATCTTAAAAATATACATTAAAGTCTTAGCTATGGAATAATTTGGGGTACTTATTAAACTAATTTTTCTTAGATTAATTTATGAAAGTCTACTTATTTAATCTGATTTTTGCCGGTTTTTCCTGTTTTAGTTCTTCATTCATATTTCCACATCTCATTGTATAATAACAGTATCCCCATATTTCATTTTCTCATACAAATCAATTTATAAGATTCTTTCCATACCCTTATATTAATTTCCAAAATTTGAGATCAATTTGTCAAATTTCAGTATAAAATTAATACAAATCACTCTTTCTGAGGAAGAAGAGGCTTTAGAGAGGTGAGGAAATAGCAGAGCATGCGTTATCAAAATAGAGTAGAGCAATACCGTGGGCTACAAGTTTATCAGAGATGGGGTGGGAAGACAGAAAAGGCATTGGGAGTGAGTTACCAAAACTAAGTATGTATGTGTGTATTCTAAAAACTTAGAAAACCCACCACTTTGTAAGTTAAAATATAATTTCTTTTCAAAAAGGAATTAGAACATAGTTAACACGCAAGGATGGAAAATGGATTATTAAGTAAAATTCTCAGTGCTTGATGTGGACTACTTGCCTATAAGTTACTAATCAGGAATGACTCTCCAAACAACACAGACTACTCCCATTCTCGTTTTCCCACCAGAAATAGATGGTTAAGATCCTACGGCTGGCCAAGATGTACAGTGCAATGGCGGTTTTTATGTTTCAGTAGGAGAACCCTGGCCTTTGGAGTTCAGCACAGAGACTTTGTTGCAGATCACTGACTCTCTGCATATATCGCAAGCCGAAGACCAATTCCTGTCCTTGCTCATTGACGGGTGGTACCTTTAACTAGAGTATCCTGGTTACATATTCTGGTGGCTCCATCAGACAGCTTGGGAACCCTCTGGATCATCTCCCTGCAGATCCCTGAGGGTGAACTCCCAGGGTACACCCACATTCCTGAAGCTGGCATGAAGGACGAGTCCTTGACAATCACTGGTCTGCAGGACCTGCCCATGGAGCTCTTCCCACCACTCTGAAAGGAGGCCTTCAGTTACAAACGGTCTATGATCCTGAAGGCGATGGTGCAGATCTGGCCTTTCCCGTCTCCCACTAGGGGGTTTGATGAAGATGGAGGCACCCTACCTGGAGACCTTAGTGAAGGGGGAATGGTCTTGGCCATTTCGGCTTATAGCCACGCCACGCCACTGCATTGGGAAGGGGTTTTGCTTTTGTTTCCACAGGAGCAGAAAAATTATGGATACCATCAAAATTGATAAAGATTCGGCTAGGGGAAGAAACCACTACGAAGAGAGACATGACAAATCATCCACAATGATAATAATTTTACAGGTTGGGGGGGCAGAATAATTAGCTAATGGCGGGGCATGGCTATAAGCCGAAATGGCCAAGACCATTCCCCTTCACCTTAGGAACCATACTGGATGGGACTGATACACTGCTTGACCAGATTGTTCACCCCAGGAATCACAAACTGAGAGTTCAGGAGTTGTGTGCTTTGCACAAAGACTTCTGGAACATATAGGCTAGAGATCAGGCAGCTGCTTGCTCTCTAGAGGTCAAGCGTAAGAAGAAAACAAAAGACAGGGGTCCAAGGAATCATTGAAGATGTTTATAGACATGTCCCTCAAGCCAAGAGCCCTGGATGCATGCCTGTTCTACCTCTTACTGTGGCTGGAAGGGAGAAAAGGTTTTCTGGGCTGTAAGAAACTGAAGATGGCCACAACAGCTCTCCAGAACATCATGAAGGTTCTGGAAATGCTGGACCTGGAGAAAATGGAAGTGTGTTGCACCTGGAAACTGTCCACTCTGGCCAGCTTTGCTCCTTACATGGCCCAAATGAAAAATCTTTGCAAGTTCCTTCTCTCTCATATCTGCATACCTGTAACCATTTCCCCCCGATGAGAAGGGGCAGTTGATCAACCAGTTTACCTCTCAGTTTCTCAATATGAAGACCCTCTGCGAGTTCTCCCTGGACTTGGTCTCCTTCCTCAAAGGAATGGACCAATTGCTTAGGTGCCTGAAGGTCCCCTTGGAGACTCAGTCTATTGCTGACTGCAAGCTTTCAGAATCAGACTTGAAGTCCCTGACCTCAGTAGGTCCAGGCATCTGTCAGCTCAAACATCTGGACCTAAGTGGTGTCATACTGACCAACATAAGTCCTGAGCCCCTCCAAGTCCTGCTAGGGACAGCTGAAGCTACCCTGAAGATCCTGGACTTGAAGAACTGTAGGATTTTGTACTTCCAGCTCAGTGCCCTCCTGCCTGCCCTGACCAGCTGCTCCCAGCTCACCACATTCAACTACTTAAGGAATCCCATCTCTGTGGCTATTCTGGAACACCTGCTCTGACACACCACCAGGCTGAGCTGCCTGAAGATGTACTCTACCCCCTGGGAGATTTATGGTGCCCAGGGTGCTTCCCACCACAAGAGGCTGGAACAGCTTCATGGGGAGCTAAGGACAATGGAGCCCCTGAAATACACCAAGACAGTGTAGTTCAGCATCATTCCCTGTCCACCTTGTGGCTACCAGGCCATGTGAGTCAGAACCCAAGCTGCACCAGGGATATGGTCCTATCCAGCTATGTACTTGTGTACCAAATGATTTCTTCTAGCTCTTAGAAGCAGGTTCCTTATGGTATAGGTGAATCCTGAAGAGAACACAGAACGTGTGGTCTCAGTGTGTTGGGGGCGGGGTGGGAAGGGGATGGATCAGGCAGCAAAGGCAACCTTAGAGAGAGAAACGTTGACCTCGGAATTGATGGGATCTTCAGGACATGTGCATTCAGAAATAAGAGGTAAAGTTTCTAAAATCTAAATGAAGAAACACTTGTGGATGTTCACTATGATGTGGACCCGAGTAAAGAAATGGCCAGTGTATTCTCCTCCCCACCCCCATTTAATGTTACAGGGTGAGTGGAACACACCATGATTGTTGTTGTAGCTTTGCAGGCCTAAGTAGCCACCAGCAGCTACCACTTTCATTTCCAGTTCTGTGCCCTAGAGAACTTGTCTGCCATCAATCCCACCCATCTAAGAAGGCCACAGTTCTGTCCAGAGGGCAGTACAGATTTTGGACAACTTTACCAAGATGAATAAAAAGAGCTGACAGATGGTGATGCCAGGTGCTGAGGACCACCAAAAACAAAGTGGCAAGGGATAGGCTTAAACTTTAAATAGGCAACAACCATACACCACGCTTGAAAATCAGTAAAACAAGGCCAGGAGATGGCGGCACAAGCCTTTAATCCTAGCACTCAGGAGGCAGAGGCAGGAAGATCTGTGTTTGAGCCTATCCTGGTCTACAGATGGAGTTCTAGGATAGCCAGGGCTACACAGAGAAACTCTGTCTTGAAAAGCCAACCAAACAGAAAATCAGTAAAGCAGACGCAGTGTAGTTAAGAAACATCTTTGTTAGTCTAAAGGTACCTAGGTCACAGTTGACCACCACAAACAGATCTGTTCATCGTCTGACCTGTGTTGGGTCTACAGCTGTTACAAACCTCTTGACTAGTCCTACTGCACTGTGGGTGGGTGGCTATTAGTAATACTACTAGGGGATTAAATGTAGGACTCTGCATGCTAGGCAAATGCTCTACCACTATGAACCTTTTAAAGCATTGCACTGCTCTGGGTGTATGTTGGATTTAGGGAGATTTTTATTGTTTAAATAAATGTGTGTTAAAGAAAAAAAAAATTCCACGACCGAAGACACAATACACTTTGGTTACAGGACATCAAGAAATCAAACTTAAACTGAACTGAAAACTTGAAGGTGCTATATAGTCTGGTGGGTGAGAAAAGCCAGTAATACTATTATTACCCAGCTGCACACTAAAGTAACCTTTCCAGACAAGATTTTCCCAATGGTGTAATAGTATCATGAACATTATTCCAATAACAAACCACTTTTTATTAAAGGATCCTCCACAGGAAGGAGGAATCCATGCCTGGTCCTGTAAACCTGGTCCAAAGCCCATGGCTCAGGAGGTCACACATCCTAGGGGAACCTCCTAAAATTGTTTTATTAAATGAACATGTTAAACTGACTTTTAAATATTTTTTATTATACCCATACATTAGTGTTGCCCTTGATCTTGGTCAGAGAATCCTCTCTCAGCAAAAGTCAGCAGCAAGCACATAGACTCATAGACTCATAACTGACCAAAGTGCTGAGAGTAAGTGACTACCAAGTGCTAAGCCCTAAATGTGACATTACTATCATACTCCACTCAAGGCTCATGAAACGTGCAAGGAAGAGAGGGGAGAAAAAAGGTAAACAACCAGGATGAGGAGGAATACTGTGAAAGGCTATCTCTAGACACGGCATAACTGCTACACTTGTGAACTTCCTGTACCTATGATAACTTGCACAAGAGCAAGCCAGTAACACCCGGCAACACTAATTGGATTCAGAGAATTACAGAAGGAGGAAGATATCATCTTGAAAGGAAGATATGATGATGGTACTTAGGGAGAATGAGAGAAGGGAGTTGGGAAAGAATATGATCACAATCAATACATTGTTTACATGTATGGAATTGTCAAAAAAGAAATAAAATATATTCTATTAAAATCATCTTCTCTGATATCACAATACATTTAGTATTAAAATTGTTACTGTAAGATATATAAAAGTAATATAAAGTCTCAGAAAAGTCTGAAGAAAAACAAACAGTAAGTTTTGTGCCATAAACCACACACTCATTATGAAAAAATAACAGTTCTATCAAGTTGTTTATGGGTACAAATTAGAGAATTGATCAAAACATGAATATGAATCATATTTCTTTTGAAAGGCTATTTATTGACAAAAAGTTACAATTAAGGTTGAGTAGCATGAATTTTTCAAATACAAGGGGGTACACTAGAAAGCCCTAGTGATAAACACACAGACTGTATGTTTTTGGTTTCGGCACACACTATGTGTATTCATCCTGGAAGCACTGCTGAAGCTGCCACCATTCATGGAGGACAAAGAAGTGTTTCTGCGTGTCCAAGATTGGTGACTATGTCCAGTAAAGACACACAGTCCTAGACCTGAAGTCCAACTGCCTGTCCACACTAAAAGAACAGCATTTTTTTCTTTAAAACTCACAAAATTCAGTCATTTCTAAATTCACTCCCTTCTCCGTTCTCAGTGTTGACTCCAGGAAGGTCAGTGATAAACATGCGACAGCACTGTACGTTTCCCCCATCCTTGCTGTCTGTTTGCCTTCAGGAAGCTCACACTGTTGCCCACACAACAGAACTTCACGTTTCTATCACCCTTGTTGTCTGTTTGCCTTCTTCACAGCAGACTCTTCTCAAAGGAGTCTTCAATGAGTCTTGATTCACAATGGACTGGAAGACAAGATCAGATAAAGGGCTCTTTTTCTACTTCCCAAGCTAGAAAAAAATAACAAATAAATAAACAAATAAGAAAAAAATAATACAAAATTTTCTCATTTAAAAGCTACAATTCTTTTTCTCACTGGAGGAAAAAGCCCAAGAAAATGAATAAACTTTTACTAGTGTGTAGTTTTATTTTACCTTGGCCAATATATGTACAGGTTGTTACAGGTGTAAGTTCCAACTGCTCTGTCTAAAAGGCAACTTTCCCTACAACCACGTGTATTTCGTATCAGCTTCAAGCGTAAAGGAATTATAAATGATCATACACTAAATCTTGAAAAGTATTTGTAGAAATTTCCACACAATTTCCTGACATAGTCAAATAAGTTTTACTATTTTAAGCTGTAGTGAGACTAGAGCTATCATAAAAGTCATTTCCTAAACTCTGGGCACTTAATTTCCACTACTCTAGGGAAAAAAATCAAGAAAGTAAGACTTTAAAAGCTGCAGTTAATTAGCCACTTAATTAAAACGCATAGCTATGTTAAAACACTGTCATGTCTGGAAAGTAAATCAGGGTGTCAAATGGATAAGCAGCCAATCAACACAACTAAAGGAAAGATAATAAAGTTTGTCACAAATTAAGTTTTAAAGTACATATTCAAAATTTAAAAATATATATAATTTACAATTCTAAACATTTTCTACCGTTTTTTGTTAGTTCTTGATAGCTATTATTATTAAGCCTGTATGTTATATACCTAAATGTTCCTGGTAAATCTTATTACCAATTCAAGCTTGTAATTCAAGAACTATGATACAACCTTCTTTATTATGATGATAATAAAAGCAGTACAAAAACAGAATGGTGCCATTTTTTATAAAATTTCTACTACTCTTAGAAAAGACCACTTCTCCATTCTATCACTGCCATCCATCTCCAAAACTCCCTAAGAGCACCCACCCCGTCCATTAAAAAAAAATAACTGTCTATGCAGTAAAACCAGTCACCAAGCAAAATAGATGAGAAGAATAATACCTGTAAAACTTTCTTTCCATAACTTGTCTCAGGCAAGAATCCGCAGGTAGTCTCTCCCATGACATTCTCCACCATTTCCTCCAATCATTAGGGACGCATCCTGAATGATGGTGGAGGGTTCAGAAGTTTATAGTAGATGTGGCATATTAAGACCATCTCTTCACAAAAGGGGTGGAGCCTTTCAGGCGGTCCAGAGTACCACCTTCATACCTCTGTGATTATTCTCATTACTATTACTTTAATACTGAGCAGTTCCTACACTGAACCCAAAACAAACCACAAGAATATGCCTGAGAATCACAACTCATTCTCTTGGACATTTTCTTCATGATTCATTATTTTATCATACAGATTCTGACTCATTTCCACAAAAGATGTTAGAGATTATTTCTTTGTGAGTAAAGCAACAGTAGCACATATCTGTAAATTCAGCACACAACAGGCTAAGGCAGGACTGCCATAAGTTCAAGGCCAGCTATAGAGTGAACTCCAGGCTAGCCTGTATTACAGTATGGAACTTTCTTTCAAAAAAAATCGTGTTTTAAGGTATTCTCTACAAATATATCATGCATAAAATCCATATGCAAAAGGGAATTACTGGTCATCCCCACAGTAATACTCTATGCAAAAATAAAATGTTGCAGAGAAATTTTTGAAAATACTTATGTGAGTTTCAAAAAAAAACCCATTTCTTAAGAGTAATAGAAAACTGTATTATAGAAAGAAGCCACAGGTTTGTGATTATGTGCAACTATTAAAGAGGTTCAGATCACCACTGCTACCTGAATGTTGTCATCCTCCTTTTTAATCCAAATGTAGTCTTTACTTCACGTTTTAAATAGCATTTTTTACAGAAAAACATTGTGTTAAGAAAAAAGGAAAAAATATGCCTTATTTCTCCATTGTTTTTCTCAAAAGGAAAATCTTATTAACATTTCATGTCCTCTACTCTGTCCTGTGATTTTATGAAATTGCACATAATTTCTGACCATAAGTGTTGTATTACCACACTGTTCTCATATCTTGCTTCTTCACAATATATCCTGGCTTTTAAGTGCATTATCAATACCACTCACGCATTTTAGTATTATGCATAATTCATTGACCACTAGGAATTTTGTTTTATTTCTTATTTTCTATTCTGTTCCTATCTCCTCAGAAAACTGAAGTAGCTGATTTATGCCACGTGTCACTTTTATCTTTAAATTCATCTTTATTTTTACATTGATAATTCAATATCCACTCCTTCCTTTGAAGAATTTAACATTCATATTTTTAGTTTCTTGGACCTACGCATATTTCATCTTTAAAAAAGTACTGATTGACTATTTTATACTAACAATGTTGGAAAAAAATTAAGTTCTACTTATTTTTTGCACTGTTCCATTTCCTAGGAATATTCTTTATTGTTGTTAACATTCTATTTTGTATTGTATTTCTGTAAGTTTTTCCTCTTAGTTTTATATTACTAGTTTTTTAGTGAGCCATGATAACCAAAATTATTAATAATGCTCCAGAACCATCTAACTAAATTTCTCCCATAGGTCTACTCACTGTCATTCTCCAACAGTTTGTTACAGGGTCACTCCATGAACACTCTCAACACATGCCAGAAGTCTTCAGAATCACTGTCTGCACAGCAGAAGCCCCAGCTCTGCTCTGGAGACAGTCCTGCTGACACACTGTATAAAGGAGGAAAGCAGAGGACAAGCTGCTCCACACAGTTTTACAATCTGTTCATCTACAGTTCACTCAGATCCTTTGAGTCTTAGAATACAAATGGAGTTTTGTTTCAGTGATTGGAATTTTTTGTTTATTTAATTATTTTTATTTCTATTTCTAATTCTTTTTATGTATTTTTCCTTCTTGAAATTCTTTTTAGTTTGAGGATGTTAGGCTAGACAACCATCAGGCTCCAATTTAGACCCAACACTCCACCTCAGGTTTAGTTTATATGTGGGTATTGAGTATTTTAACACACAACCATGCATGGGGGCATGGACACATGTTAGAGATAGAACCCCTGGACTTCAGTAGCCAAGATAACAGTTCTTTGAGGTCTACCAAGCCTCTAAAACTTTTCACTTTCAATTGTGATTTTCTATGTTCCTCTCTTTCAGCCTGCTTTGCATCATCAAGAAATATTCCCAAAATATGTGGCACCAGTGTCACGCTTTCTTACCACTCAGTGCTGTCCTTCTTACACAATGACACTTTGCCTTGTTTGATGCACAGTTCACTGAGACAAATCATCCCCTAGTTAGCTCAGTAACCATCTTCCCTCCTAAGCCCTGCAAGTGCAGCAATTTCACTTGTATGCCACCATGCTTTTCTTTCTTGATCCCTCAGACATGTTTAGTTCTTTTGCACAAATATGGGGAGTCTTGATGGACAGATCATTTGCTTTCTTTAACCAAAAGTCTTCTCAAATTTCCAACAAGCATTTCAGATACCTTCTCCCCCAACTCCATACAGAGGAATTCTTTACACTGCACACTACACAGCAGTTTTCCTTAACCTCCAACCTACTCCCATTTGTTTTAGCACAAGTGGTACTAAATCATCTATAATTTATTCAATCATCATTTTTCTCCCATGCCTACTATTTTATTAGAAATATTTTCTTTAAAAATGTACCCGTAAAAAGTACATTCTTAGTGATTCTTTAGATTTAACTTTATGTTCGACTGATTATTTGGGCTTGAAATTTTTGCTTATGTCAATACTTAATGCATACATTTCTCTTTTGGTCAAGAGTTCCCTACTCTGATTCACTGTATTTTGCTTACTATTTCTAAGTACTATAACTATTTCTCTGTATCAAAAGTTCATAGACCTTTTGAAGCAGTATGCTTTATCTTCATAGTTGATAAGGTTTTACTCTATACAGAACCCTAGGATCACGGCACTTCCATCTCAAAATTGACAGAAATTTTCCCACTATTCCTTAGCAAATACAAGGTTACATAAGAGAAGCAAATACCACTCAGATAACTTTTTAGTTAGGCCCATTTAACTTTACTAGGAAACTTGATTTTTCTTTGTTGTTGGTCCTTGAAATTCAAAAGTTTAATTTTACCAAAAGTTTTCTCCAGTGTGCCTTATTTGAAGATTTTTTCCACATCAGGAAAGTTTCATTTTACTATTTTACAAATTGCTACCTTTGTTACGTGTACTGTATTTATCTCCAGATTTCCTGTTTCTCAACTAATAATTTCCTATTATCTATTCTATTCAAACTTTTCTCATACAATGTTTAACTAATTTTACAGTACTTTTTACAAGTAAATTTGGTTTGACTACTAATGTCACTTCTTACTACCTCCTTTTGCTGATGAGAGACAATCTTCAATTGAACTACATCTCCTGCCTTCCTCTATTAAAAAATATTATTAAGCAGATTAAGTATACAAAGAAGTATAAAGTATTACTGAATAAACAGCTATTTATTCACTGTCAAATGTAAGGAAATTTTTAATTGGTATTAAGAGAACATGCCTTCCTTTTCCTCCCAAAGGAAACCAAAGTTTGATATTTATCACCATGTCAGTTATACTTTATATAAACTCAAAGAAATCTATATAGAGATATACAGATATAGATATAGATGTAGAGAGAGAGAGCTGTAAGACTGAAATAGTATTGCTTTGCATGTTTATGCTTCACACATACCTGACCTTTTCATTTATTTTAATCATTTGTTGTTATACTGCTAGGATCTAACCCACAGCTCTGCCTAATTATTATTACTATAACCCACAGCATTGATGATGATGCCAGAGATTTCAGGCAAGAACACTATCCTGAGTGGCATCTCCAGCTTCAATCAACATGTTTCTTCAACTCTCAGCTCATAAATCACCAATAAAGTCACAACAGTGGTTGAGGATTACAAACGAAAAAAGCAAATCAGGAGTGGTGAGGAGTGAAAACAATGGTAAGTCACAGAGACAGATTTTAAGAAGCATACCTTTTGCTCTGTCATGATCTATCAGAACAAATCAAAAACCAGTGCTAAGGTGTGTGAGGGGAAGATAGGTAGATGAGTCACTTCCCTAAAATTGTCTTATTACCAATAGGAATAAAATTCACTATGGTCCTACCACCAGGTAAGAAAATCAATGACAGAATGTGCTTCCAGAAAACTCCAGTTTACAATATTTTACAAGCAAATCTGCCAAGGAAAAAATACCATTTCTAAGTTCCACTTTCCCACTGTGCCAATCAATATTGCAAAGAATTGCCTGGTTTAATGTAGTTAATCATTTAATTATAAACAGAATAATTATCTGTATTTAACTGCCTTTGAATAAACTCACAGGTCTTTTGGCCACCAAACGGGATTGCTATGTTATATTGTGCCGACAATGGTCAGAAAGGGAATACCATAAATACAAGGTGGGTTTATCTTAGAACAATAATCTCACAGTCAAGTCAGGCACATTAGGCATCTGCTCAATCATCAACCATGAAGAAATTGCTTTTACTATGCCTAAATGATTTTCATCCATAATCCCTCAGAATATTTATTTCCAATGACAGAAGTGCGCTTTCAGGAGTCAGTTATATATGAGACAATCTAGTTTCCAAAATTGTTATTATATTGTTCTAAAATCAGATGCATAACTACAAACAAATGCTCCAAAATATTGCTTAATGCTATTAAAAATAGTCATCCATCTTATCTACCACATAGTATCATTTTTCAAGACAGGCCCCATGATGTGTTAAAATATAGCCTAGTAACTTTCAATTAACGTATTTTTATTAAACTCTGCATCATCATTAAAGGGAAAATCCCCAAATGTTAAAATATAAAATCTGAGCCATCAGGTGCCACATGCCTTTAATCCCAATACTCAAGAGGCAGAAGAAGGTGGATCTCCATGAGTTCAAGATTAGTCTGTCTATATAACGCAAGGTCTAGCTTAGTCATAGCTACATAATGAAAACCTGTCTCCAATACACACCACACACATACAATATTAAATTTATATTATTTATACTTAAATTTATTATATATTTCCAATTTGAAAATTTATTTTAAAACTAACACTTCTGAAGTTGGCAGGTGCTACAATACATTAGGGCAATTACTGCTGCTATTCGAGTTGGCAGCTTGCCTTGCTTTATAAGAGTTACCATTTCTGGTGATTCTAAGACAACTGCAACCTCTCAGCACGCAGACAAGCAGATCAATGATCACTTGTTAAGGATATTAGTCCTACTAATTGGCTGAAAATTTGAAAATATCAGGAAATGCCAACATTAAATATGGCAGAATAGATGTATAAATGGTTTATTTTAAAAAAACTCAGCTAGAAGTAAAATCAATTTTTAAGTAGTACTATATCACCAACTCTCTCAACTCCACAGAACAATGTTCTGTGGGAAAACATACACATCAACAGCTGGGGAGGAAAGAAATCATTCAGGTACACTGAACTGAATGCCAAGGCATCTAAAGAGTGAGTACCTTAACCAATTTATTTCAATTGTTTCCATGTATGTTAGAGGAAAATGTGATGGAATACCTGAATAAATCCAAAAGCGTTCTGAATAGATTCAAAGAGGAAGCTTTGCTTTTTATATTTATTGAAACTGGTAATTTTTAAAGAATTCACAATAATTTAATTGGCAATGTTTATTTTTCCTTCTTTAATGGAATACAAAGCAATAGTATATTCTGCAGCTGTTTTTAACAGAATGATTATTTAAGAAGTGAGTGGTAATGTGGCATACTGATATTTACAAAAACTAGTTTCCTGCTTGCTCCCTTCTTGAGTAACTAACTACACTACAATTTTCATATTCCTGACAATTAAATATGACCATATGACTTGATATTTGATCCAAAATGTGAATGAAACACATAGGTACTATTGCCAGGCCTACACCTCTAAAGGGCACTGATATATTTCCAGAAATGTACAATCTACTAAAATTTTGAGGCTGGGGAGTGAAGAGTAACAACTACATTATTACCTCAAATGGCACAGAAAAACACTTGACCAAATCCGATCCTCTTTCACATAATAAACACATACAATAAATGAGGGGCAAAATAGAAATTTCCTAAACAGAAATATACAAAATTTCTGAAAATATAATAGAAACCTAAAATTTTACAAATATCATCACACCCGATAGTAAAAAACTGAAAGCATTTTCCCCAAATCAGAGTAAGACAAAGACGTCCACTGTTACTACTTCTCATTAACACAGTACTGGTACATTCCAGTCAGAGTAAAATACACCAGATGACATGAAAGGCATCCAAAGTGGAAAAGTAGTAAAATTCTCTCTGTTCACAGTTATTATATACAGCAAGAGTCAGAAAAAAAGAATAATTAGCTCTAATTCAGCACAGTTGTGAGATACAAAACTACATACAAATATCAGTTGAATTTATAAAAGTAATAACCCTTGATAAGAAAATTAAGACATTTCCATTTATAATGACCTGAAAAAGAATGAAGCTAGTTAACCAAGGAGGTGAAAGATTCTACATAGAAAACTAAATTAACTTATTTTAAAAATTAAAAGCAACATAAATAAACAGAAAGGCATACCACTGGTTGATTGAAATATCAAATCATGGCAAAGATAATATCATTACCCAAAGCAATCTACATTTTCAACATAATATCAAAATTTTGAAGGTATTTTTGTGAAAAAAAATCAAAACTCATGTTATCTCAATAAACATCAAACACAACTAATAATGGAAAATTTAAAAAGAACAAAGTAAAGGACTCATACTTCATGATTTCAAAACTTACTACAAAGCTACATTAATCGAAACAGTATGACAGGAATTAGTCCAGATTTATAGATAATGGGACATTTTAAAGTTGGTTTTCAAAAAGGGTACCATGACTAGCCAAAGGTCTTAAAAAGAACAGACTTCTAAATAAAAGATACTAGAAAGCAGGATATTCACATGTGAAATAAAATGTACTTTACTTTCTACCATACACAAAAGTTAACCTAAAGTGAATCAAACACTAAACATAAAACAAAAATTCATTAAACTCTTTTTTTTAGTTACTGTTGTTTTTTGGTCTTTTGAGACAGAGTTTCTTTGTGTAGCCATGGCTGTCTTGCTCTGTAGACCTGGCTGGCCTGGAACTCACAGACAACTGCCTGCCTCTGCCTCCCAAGTGCTGGGATTAAAGGCATGCACAACTCCCTCCCAGTCACCATAAAACTCCTTTTGAAAAAAAAAAAGAAAAGAAAAGAAAAAAAGTTTTCATGATATTTAATTTAATCTCTAAGATATGACACTAAAATCAAAGTTCTGATCTGACACAACACAATGTGGATGAATCTACGGTGTGTTAAGTGCAAAAGGCCAGATATAAAAGACAACTACTGTATGATTCTACTAGCATCTGGCATCCAGAACTAACAAAATCAGAAACAATGTAGTAACAGTAGCTGGATAAGTAGAACAAACTAGCAGCTTTGTTTCTCAGTTTCTCCAGTGCTAGAGCACAGTATACTCCAGAAACAGAAAGGAAGCTGGCTAGCTGCAAATAGAACAAAAAAAGCAAAAGCCTGGAGAATAAAACACGTTAGGACTTCAGAACTATTTTGATATTTTGTTTTGCTTAAATACAGATTTCAGTTGTATACTATCTCTTCGTGACTACTTATAGGATAAATCAGAGTAGTCCTATAAATTTTTTTAAAAATTTATTTTATTATTTAACAAAATAATATGTATGGGTGCTTTGCCCTCTTGTATGTCTGTGTACCATGTGCATGCAGTACCCGTAGGTCAGAAAAGGGTGCATAATGTCCTGGAACGAGAGTTACAAGTGACTGTGGACAGACCAAACTGGATGGTGAGAACTGAACTCAGGTTTTCTGCAAGCAGCCAGTGCTCTTAAGAATTGAGCATCTCTCCAACCCCAAAATGAATATTTTTAAAATCAAATTCACATTAAGATCAGTTACAAAGGAAAAATAAAATCACAGACACTCAAAAGATTTGTATCTAAGAAACTGCAGTGCTTGACTCTTTTCTGTTTCTGTAGATTATTTCACTTTCAAACCATAGAGCTCAAACTGAATATAATCTAAAAAGAGATCAAAACAAATTAAGGAATATTTCTTTGCCGGTTGGACTTTTGTTGTTGTTGTTTTGTTTTTCAGACATTTCACTTGGGTAGCCCAGGTTGGCCTAGAGTTAGTTTACTTTGTCTATCAGGTTGGCCTTGAACTTACAGGGACCCACCTGCCTCTGTATCTGCCTCTCCAGAGTTCCTAAAAGCCTGGATTAAACCCATCCTGTTTAATACCATTTCTATACTATTTGGTCATTTTTAAATATATTCTATCATTCAACCATAATCCAACATTTAATAAAATAATGTAATTAATACCATAAAAGTCTGAAATAGTACTTCTATTTTTCTCTTGTGTATGTGGTGTTCATACGTGTTTGTATTGTGCAGGTGAATGTGTTTGCAGATACATATACACATATGCAAGTAGAGGTTCAGGATTGACACTGGGGGTCTTTCTCTACTTCTCTCCACTTTATTTATTGAAGCAAGGACTCTCATTTGAACCCAGAATTTGCTGACCAGTTAATCTAGCTAGTCAGTTAGCCCTGGGATCCCCTGTACCTGCCTCCCAAAGCACTGGGATTACAGTCAGTCACCGTGGCTTCTGGACTTATGGGTAGGTTCTAGAGGTCCTTAGCATAGCAAGTTTAACACATTGGCCATCTCCACCACCACTCCAGCCCCAACTTCACTTTTTACAGCTATTCAGTTAAAAACAAAACTCATTCTGCTTCCTCTTCCATAGGGTTCCTTGAGCCCTGACAAGAAAGATTTGATGGAGACAACTGTTTGCAGTTGAGTGTTATAAGGCCTCTTGTTCTTTGCACAATGTATAGCTACTTACTGGTCTCTATATTTGTTCCCATCTGATGCAGGAGGAAGCTTCTCTGATGATGACTAAGCAAGGTGTTGATTATGAGCATAGCAAAATGCCACTAGGAATCTTTTATTGCTATGTTGCTTTTTGCTTTTTATTTATTTATTTGTTTGGAACAGAAAGAGTGTAAGAGTCAGAGTGGATGGAGGACACCAAGAAAACAAGTCCCTCTAAATCAACGTGATCCAAGTGCAACGTGATCCAGAGACTGGGCAGCACGAACAGGGCCTACACAGGTTTGCATCAGCTCCTTTGCATATATGTTATGGCTTCCAGTTTGTGTTTTTATGAGATTCCTGAGTACGCCAAGGAGTGGGTCTCTAATTCTTGTGTCTTCTCTTGACTCTTTTCCTTCTGTTTGTTTGTTTTGTCCAATTCCAATTTGTGAGGATTTTTTTAGCTTATCATATTGTATCACTATCACTTAAAAGCTTGTTTGTTTTCCAATGAGAGACAGAGAGGAGTAGATTCAGGTATGGGGGGCGAGGACTGGGAGAAGTAGAGAAAGGGAAAATCATAATCAGGGTTTGTGAGGAAAAAATGTATTTTCAATAAAAGGGGATAAAAGAAAAAACAAAAACAAAGTACTGCATGTCATACAAAACTCTGTACCCACAAGCTTCTCCATATACTGTTCTGTAGAATAAGCATTTCAATCTAATTTCCTTATTTCTTATAATTAATAAACATACTGTTATCCAAAAGTGGTTATTATGAACTTACTAAAATAAAAGTACTAGATAATATACTAATATTGAAAGATGATTAAAATACTAACAAAAGAAGATCTAAAGACTAGGACAGATGTGGTCCTAGGAGTTGGATGGTTAGTGGGGAAGAGGATACAAATCAAAACACATTACATTCATATGTTCAATTACCAGAAAATATGATTTAAAATAAAATTTAAAAACCATGTCAAAATCAAAAAGATATTTTTTGATGCTTTCTAAACATGACTTTTCAGCTTGGTACACAAGTCATTCACTGACCAGGATTTCAAATTCTACTCAAATTAGATCTCAAAGTAAAGCGAGTAAAAGATTCAGTGGTTAGGTCTTAAGTTTTTTCTCTTTTTTATTAAAAAAAATTTCTTTGAGAGAAAAGATATCACACTGTTGACCAGACAAACCTGTAACTTAAAATCCACCCGCTTCAGCCTCTAAAGTAGTTGGGATACTGGAATTACAGACAAGCATTATCATATCTGATGGGCCAGCACTTTTCACAGTAATAATTTTTAAGAGTAGAAATTAGTTCAAATGAAAGGATAATCAATAATACTGAACTTTTATGCTATCATCCTAACTTTAACATGAAAGAAGCTAAAGGTTATAAATGTGCCTCTACTCTTTAATCAACCTATACATGTCAACACATTTCAATTACCTTGAAAAATGTTTAAGTAATTCAGATTACAGTCTGCAACCTCAGAATTTTAGAGTTTGGTGTTTTCTAAATGATACCTATTATCAGATTTGAATGTAAGCATATAGAAGATACAAAATGTAATGTTTTCTTCTAACAAAACCATTTTCAAAGAATATTTTCTGATATTTGAATAAAATAATTATAAAGACTTACTATTTTTATTTCTCAATTGCATGTCAAACATTCAAAATAACGACCCATTGACTAGACATGTAGCTCAGTGGGTAGAGAGTTTTCTAGCATGAACAAAGGCCTCGGTTATTCCCAGTATTTTATTAGCATATATTAGTTATACATATTTATTGCTCTAAATAATGTTTTTATTACTTCTTTGAAACGTCCATACAACATATTTTGATCATGTTTTTCTTCTCTCTTTTTTAAAACCTTAAGTCCAGTTTGTACTAATCACCTATGAGTGACTGCCAGGGTTGACACCATTAAAAAATAAATAAATAAACTATCTCTCTCAGCAACCATCAAAAGCTAATAACTCCTCAGCTAAGGATGGGGATTCCTGCCCACCTCCACAAGAGGACTTTATCTGGCTGGAGCTTACATGGGTCTTATGCATGCTGACACAAACACTATGAGTTCATATGTGCAACTTCCCACTGTGTCTAATTATACAAAATAAATTTTACTGTGACATGTACATAATGTATTGTGATCCTATTCAATTAACTGAACATGTTTTAAAGCACTGAAACTGTCTTGACTAACAATTTATTAAAACTTAGTACTAAAGAGATGACAAGAAAGTGCATATGAAGAATATGTAAAGTGTGTACAATTGGAGAAATTAGCAAACATCACTTATGTTGTTACATTTAAAGCACAAGGATGAGGCCAGTCACCAGTTTCCAGGTTATAAGAGACAATGGAAAATAACATTTCAAATGTCACGCAGAAAGAATAAAACATTGCTTAACAGGAATACAATTCAAATCACATCACCTAATTTCTCATGGAATGCATTCAGGTTCAAAACTGCATAACAGATTTTTTTAAAAAGTAGTGCATAATAAAACTGCAAATGACTTGTAAATTATAAGTTCATATTTGAGACACAGGATTAAATACAAAGTGTCATGTAAGAGAAGAACATGTCAGGAGTTGTTCTATGTATATTTTCTAATTTGGCAGTTATTTAATATTTATAATATAAAATATTTAATATTTTAGCCTGTGGTATTCCTGAACACTCCAAACTGTGAATTCTAACAACTAAATTCTACCATGGTTTTTTTTTGACTGAATCTTTAAACAGAAGTAGCCAGGGCCTACAGATAAAGATGCTTGCCACCAAGCCTGAAAGCCAAAACTATATTCCCAGGACACATAGTGGAATTGGAAATCTGACTCCTTTAAGACGTGCTCTGACATGGACACCTGGGCTGTGGTATTAATGTAGCTCATCCCCACATACACTCACATGCACACATGCACGCACGCACACACACACACACACAAATTGCTAGATAAATAAATGTAAAAAACTGAGATAAATAAAACAGAGGTAGCCATCAAGAAAATCAAGATGCTAAACACTGCCATTCCAACACTGCATAGCATCCTGAGCATCAGCTACTGCTCTTTGAACTACTCCACTAGCAGCAGGAATCTAACTCTATCCCAAGAGACCAAATTTGCTAAAAAGAACATCATGTGCCATATCCTTAGAGAAATGACCAGCTACTATAGTGAACAAAAAGGTAATCAGATGAAAGAAAAAAGCAAATGGAGATTTTTGCTAGGCATAGAGGTAATTGTTCAATACCAGTCGCTTATAAACAAAAGAAGGTCTTAGCTGGGGTCATCCTTGTGAATTCCTGGGAATTTCTCTAGAGTCAGGTTTCTTCCTAACCCCATAGTGGCTCCCTCAATCAAGGTATGTCTCTCCTTGCTCTCATGAGTCCTTCCTCCATCTTGACTATCCCATTCCCTCAAGTTCTCCTCACCCCTCCCCTTCACCCTTTCTTTTCCCCTTCCACCATCCCTTCTCCCCCTACCTCCATGTTTCCAATTTTGTCAGGCAATCTTGTCTATTTCGATTTTCCAGGAGGATATATATAATATATATGTTTTTCTTAGGGTTCACCTTGTTACTTAGCTTCTCTAGGATCTATAGGCTCAATATCCTTTGTTTATAGCTAGTATCAACTTATGAGTGAGTACATACCATATTCATCTTTTTTGGGTCCGGGTTTCCTCACTCAGGATGGTGTTTTTCTAGTTTCACCCATTTGCATGCAAAATTCAAGATGTCATTGTTTTTTACCACTGAATAGTAAGTACTCTAATGTGTAGATGTGCCACACTTTCTTTACCCATTCTTCCATTGAGGGTTATCTAGGCTGTTTCCACACAAACAATGCTGCTATGAACAAAGTTGAACAAATGCTTTTGTAGTATGATTGAGCATCTTTTGGGTATATTCCCAAAAATGGTATTGCTGGATCCTGAGATACCAATTTTCTGAGAAACCACCATACTGATTTCCAAAGTGGTTGTACAAGTTTGCATTCCCACCAGCAATGGATGAGTGTTCCCCTTACTCCACAACCTCTCCAGCATAAGATATCATTGGTGCTTTTGATCTTAGCCATTCTGAGAGGTGTAAGATAGCATTCCAAAGTTGTTTTGATTTGCATTCCCCTGATGGCTAAGGATGTTGAATATTTCCTTAGGTGTCTTTTGGCCATTTGAGATTCTTCCGCTGAGAATTCTCTGTTTAGTTCTGAATATCCTAATCAGCTTGCTCCAGGACACCACAAAACTTTGAGGGAAGTCACTGTCCCACCTACCCACTGAAAAGATCAGTCACTCTTAGCCTAACAAGCCTTGTTGTGGTTGCAGCTGTTTGTTTTTTAAACAGTGTCTGGCTACACAGCCTAAATTGGCCTTGAAGTGACAAGTGTCCAAGCTGTCAGACCTATAGCCATCCTCCAGCCTCAGCTTTACATGCGTCACCACTCCTGCTCCTCAAGAAACAAAAAGTGTCTATAGCTCAACCCTAACTGTGTGCTCTTTACAAACACCAAATCTTAAATTAGCTGTTTTTCTCCACAGGCTCTGTCCAGAATTCCATGCTTGGGTTTTATTTTCTGAACCCAAGGCACTCTGTACCCTGTATACTATCATCAATCTAAGGACACTGTCCTTAATAGTTCAAGTCCACTTCATAAAGCAGATTTTCCTGCTCTGAAGTGTGCTGTCCATCTAAACTTTACATAAAGGTTAACACCAGTAACTACTAATTCTGAAATAAGTATATTAAACATCTGTTAAATGTAAGATTTCCTGTTTAGAAACTTTAAAATTTTTTTATTAAAATATAATTACATTATTTCCTCCCTTCCTTTTCCTCCCTCTGACCTCTTCCATCTCCCTATCAAATTAAAGGCCTCTTTTTCTTTGGAAACTTTATATGTACATACAAATACTATGCATAAAATAAATAAATACAACTTGCTGATTCCACTTAGTGTTGCTTGTGTGTATATGATTTCAGGCTGACCACTTGATATGGAATAACCAATTTTCATGTATCCTCTTAATGCTTAAAATCTACATAATACTCTAATGCAATCCAGACTTTTATCAAACCAAAAAGACTAAGCAAATTTTGTCAAATGTTTTTACATGAAAAATGCCATACCATACCATATAAAACATATACTCTCTAAAGTTATCTGAAATGTTATTGTTTTTCTGTATTGCAATATACAATCTTAACCATATGCAAAACCCTTAAAATAAGCTAAAGAAAATCCAATAGAAATGGAACTAAGGCAAACTCAAAATGCCACACCATCAATGAGTAAATCTCTATAGCATTTTCTCTTAAAATCTGACAGAAAATAGTTTTTAAAGAATAAAAAAATACTTGTAAAGAAATACTGTACTAAAAACATGGTATATTTCAGAACATTAATTTTGTTACTATACATTCCTAAGCTTAAGAAGGATATGACAGGTAACTAAAAGCAATCAAACAATAATTTCAAACATGAAAGTAATTATTTCAAAAATATCTCATTCGTGAATATCAATTATTTATATCTGTCAAAAATTGTCTTACAAAATATATATGGGAAGAGAATCTGCCTAGAAATTGTTCTGAGAAACTTACCATTATTTTGGCCCTTGCTCCTCATCTCCTCCTTCCATGACACGATGGTGCTCAGAGGAACATAGTCCCTTATGTATTCTTTGCGTCTCTCCTCTAAGGTCATCTTCAGCAAGCGTTCTTGCAAAATAAAAGCAGAATCTCCATTTGCATTTAAATTTTAATCTTGGGAACGAATGAATACATTTATAAATATTAATCATGCTACACTAACCAAAGACTTAATGCAATCCAATGATTTTATATTTGAGGGTTAAAGAAGTTCAAATTAGCTCACCACTAGCAAGAAATGTAAAATTAAAGCTGGTAGGGACAAAGGTCCTAAGGTGGCCCAGAAAATGAGTCATTTCCTCTTCCTATCATCATGAACTAACATGGAGCACATACTAGGTAAGGCATTCACAGAATTCAGGAACAATGATCTGTCAGTTCCCATGGCAAAAGAGCAAATAAGTAAGTTACAAAATAGTATCAATTAAGGAAAGTGCAGACTGCTGAGACAGGTATACCAAACATAGCACAAGAAAGGTATCTACAAAGCTGTTTCCTCAATTTTACAAGGCTATCAACAATGAAAGTATACTCTCAATTCAGTAATGGCATTATGGTGGTAGAACATACATACTTTAAATATACACTTTAAGATTAAAATATAAAACAACATCTTAGAAAAGCAGATGCTGTTTATAAAGAGCTCATTGGGTGTCAAGTGTTTCCAATGTTTGTATCATTAAAATAAGTTTCATAACAAGTCATGACTAATGAAGCACAGATAAGAGTCTTCCCATGAAGAGGTAAAGAGTAAGGACATTTCAACAAACAGAAAAACAATAAAAGCAAGGCAATGTAAATACTTTAATGAAACTCTAAGATTTTATCTGGAACAGAAGAACCACAGAAAAGAAAAAAGCCAAAAATAAAGCGAAACTGTGCAAGGATTTGTATGGGATGCTATGCCATTAGCCCTCCTCCTATAAAAAAGACCACTAATTTAAAGCTGGTTAGGAATATCCTGGTTTTTGCACAAGATGATCCACTAGAAAGCAGAAAAAAGGCTACTTATTTTTAATATAAGAAATAAACTTCTGGTACTAGAGAGAGAGGACAGAAAACAGGAAAAAACAGAAAATTTGTTGAATTCAACAACAGTTACAAAGGAGAATAATGAAATAAAGTATAGTTGTTGCCAAGGTTATGAAGTTCAAGTGATATAGAGAAAGAGCTTTAATAAATACAAGAAGAAAAATGCTACCAAGTTCTACAGGAAGATCAGAAAAAATAAGAATTATTTTACAAAGCCACTGCCTTATCAACTGGTTGTCCAACAGCACTGAAAGCAGAACAGTGGTTGACAGAATTTGGCCTATGGCCTAAATCATTATATAAATCTATATGGTCTTAGATCAATTTCCTCATCTCTTTATGTTTCATTTCCTTCATGAGAGAATTAGTCAGGTATTCTTCCCAACTTTTAGGTGAGGTAACTAAAGCACTGAGGTCAGAAAACTTACATAACATCCTGGAGCTTGTAGAATGGTATCAACTAAGGTTTGAAATGGGACAACTGCATCTAAAGCTTAACCCTACATTATCTCACAGTTTCTACTTTCACGAGTTCGGAGAATCAAACGATATAACCCTTATATATAAGGCATTAAAAACAGCACAGAGCACAAAACAGGGCTTCAGTAACTTATTATGTTCATCATCATTACTGAATGACTTTCGAAACACCAGTTTCATTCAAATATTAACTGAAATCCATGAGACTATGAGGTACTAAAGAAAATGAAAGGAAAGAAAAGGACAGGACAGAACAGGAGGAAAAAGAAAGTAAGGCCTGATATAGTGGCTCACACCTGTAATCCTAGTACTTGGGGGTTGGAGCAAGAGGACTGCCACATGTTCACGGTCAACCTGGGTTACAGAATGAGTTCTAAGCCAACGTAAGCAATGCAGAGTTAGACCCTGTGGAAAAGGAGGGAGAGATGGGGCGGAAGGAGGAAGAGAGGGAGGACAGGACCGGAAAGAAAAAGAAAGACAGACAGAAAGAAAAGAGAGAGAGAAGAGAAAAGGGAAAGAAAAGGGAGGGATGAGGGAGAGAGAGAAAGAAAGAAGAAAGGGAAGAAGGAAGGAGAGAGGAGAGAGGAGGAAGAAATATTAGCCGGGAGGACAAGGAGCACAACCCCAAGGCGAATCCTTGTGAAACAAGTAAAGTGAACAATACTTCAAGGTCAAACATGAGACCACTATTATAGACAGTAGAGAAAAGATGAATACTCCAAAAAATGAATACATGATGGCACAAGATCTCAAAAGATTATAAGCGACTGACCAAAGAGTGTGATCACAAGGGTTAATCTAATATGTAATAAACAATAAAAAAAAGTGTTCCCTCTAAAATGGGAACAAAACCTAAACTAAATGTAAGTAACAGTCTAATGACACTACAGAGAGCAAGTTAGGGTGCTACTGTTTTGTTATACTTAATCTTTTATGAATTAAAAAGACAGTGTCATCTGTTCATTATAGAATGATAGGTAGAACAGGAAGGTTCAAAGAATTAACTTCGGAATTGGCTCACAAAGTCAGGAAAGGGAACTGACCCTCAGTGGTTTAAGCACTGCTTTCAAAGCTCAGATCACACTGCAGAATTATTACAGCTAGACATTAGGCTGAAGGACTTTAGGAAACACTGTTTATGTAAATGCCAGAAGTCAGACAGAAACAAGATTGTCATTCTATTTATTTAGAAGTAAATGTGCATACTGAAAAAAAAAACACCAAATGTAGTACAATAAAAACGATGAGATAAACTGCAAAGCTTGAAATGAAAATACACACATTAAATGATTCTGAATTAGAGCTCAGAGTAGTAGGACGATATTTATTTACATGTGTGCTTTTTAAGAACTCCTCAGTTACTTGTTTCAGAATGAATCATATGGAAAGCAAAAAACACAGTTTCTCAGGCATTACCAAAACCTTCCTTCTACTAACGCTTCATCTTTATAATGAATCCGTTCTCCGTGAATCAAGTTCTATTTACTACATGCTGTACTGAACTAAAATATGTTTCTACAATGCCTTAATATTGCAATGAATGAGGTAATCCTTCATTTAGATTTTAATAACAGCTGCAGAAGTACTAAGCTGTCAATAAAGAAGTACTTTATCCCTCCAGTGGGATAAAAGAGGAAAGGGCATGCCTCCCATTGGCTTCTTTTTGGTGGAATATCTCACACTTTACTATTCCAAAACAAACATCCTGAGAAGACCGATATTAAGAACTCACTTCATAATATTTCCCTTTAACTTTAACCTTCATGCAAAAACAGCTTAGTTTGGGATAAAAGAAAATAACTCCACTGAAAGCCTTCTTTGTGCATTTGCTTCTTCAGTTTTTTAAAAAATATTTGTTTACATCTTCCCTTTAGAAGAAACAAAAGGCAAAACAAAAAACAAGATATTAAAGAAAGATTCTGAAACGTCCGCTCATCCTATGGTATCAATCCAAGTGTATTGATGCTACTTTAGGAGCTGTTATTCTAACATAACAGAAATAGTTCTCAAGTATTCATGTACAGTCAATGATTCGTGTTGCTGAGAACAGTGTCAATGGCTTTACACTACTTTATCATCATCAATTATACAAAGCTAACATATCAAGACCATCAAGAACAACGGGTGTGATTTTTCCAGCGCTTGCAGAAGGGTACACAAGCCGCTAGTACAAAAACAAAGCACAAGCACTGTGTCCCAGAGAGACTCTTTCCCGAACTCTCACCGGCTTCGGTTTTCCCCAGAGACGGGTGTAGACACCCTTCTGAGAGTCAGCGAATGCTCTACCAGCGATCTATGCCTCCGGCTCTCAGCAGATCCAGTTCTAAACAGCATTTGTTTTGTGACACCTTAAGTTTTAGTTCTCTCAACACTCATATTCATTAACACAATGACGCTTGCAAATCTTCCAGCATTTCAAGGATATTTGAACTGGGCTGTTCAGTCCTGTTAAGACCTCCCTGCAGTTAATTTGAAAACTTCCCTCCTTACTCCTTTTTTATGCACTGTTAAAGCAGGCACTATTTAGAGAATTCTTTATAATCTTCGTACTGACATCCACTGTTTGGTCAAAGGGTTTATAATGGACAGGGACTTGAAATGAAAATGTTTAACAATCTAAGGCCAAAAAAAAAAAATCAACTTTCGCCCCTTTATCCCTGCTCTGTAAAAATCTGTACACCCTTGCTCAAATTCATCCTTTAATACGGATTTCGTCAAGTTAGTAGTAATGCACATGGTTTATCTGTAATGGGAAGAGGGGGAATAAAAGAGGTTAAAAGATGAAGAAAACTATGCCAGACACATCAAAATATGGCCTGTGAAGCTGAGTGAGACAGATGGGAGAGGAAAAAAATCGCACAGTTCTACTTCTTAAAGGAATCAGCGCCACTGTCAATCTAACGGATCTGGATAAGCCTCGGGTGCACAAAACTCAGGGAACGGTTCATTCACGGAGTGCACGTAGCCTTACTCTGGGCGACTTCACACTATGAATGGGGATGCAACAGAGAAACACGGCGCCAGGAAAAGCCCATTCAGACTTCTCAGAAGGCAGTGATGCTCGCCCCCTAAGATGCTCCTTGCAGGTGGCAAATGTCAGAAGTCCCACTGCTGCAGCAGCGGAGCGGGGCTGGGATGGACGGAGGGCAGAGCTGGGGAAGGGAAGAAAGCAGGTGCAGGCGCGCCCAGGCTCAGCAGCAGCCGCAGCCTGCGCCTCCGCCGCCGGGCAACCTGTCCGCGGGACACCCGGGCGCGCCGAGCAAACTCCCGGCCGGGATCCCAACCAACTTGCACGCGGCCCCGGGGCTGCGCGCCAGCCAGAAAGCGGACGAACCCTCCGCCGGGGAGGAGGCGACTCAGCGCCCAAGGGGGTGTGCGCCCGCACGTGCGCGAGCCGCAGGTGCCCGGAGGCGGCGCGTGGCCGGCCGGGACGTGGGCGCGCACGCGCGTGGACGCGGCCGCGGACTGGAGCGGCACCGGCCGAGAGGGCGCGAGGGAGGCTGCGGGCGGAGGGCGCCGCGCCGCCCCGCCGGGGCCCCCGCCCCTCACCCACCCGCCGCCCGTCCCCGGGGCCTCGGGTTCGGTTACCTTTCTCCTCTCTCCACACCTTTTTCTTCTTGTTGCTGGGGTACATGCTGCCGTGGGGGTGGCTGGCTTTAAGCTGCAAGTTCCCCAGGCTCACAGGCAGACAGGGTGTGTGGAGTGTGTGGGGGCCGGGAAATGGAGGGGACACTCGGGTGGGAAAAGTGCAAAGGCTCTGCGTCCCGCGCCGCTAGCCGCTTGCCCGTCGCCGCCCTCCTCCCCTCAGCCCGCCCGCTCTGCCCCGCGGCCGCCGCCACAGCAGCACCTCAGAGCCTGTCAACTAGGTCACGCCTCGCGCTAACCTAACACCCGCGCAGGCCCCGCCTCCCGGCCGCTAGGCAACGCCGCCGCCCATTGGCTGCTCCGCCCGCCGCTCTCCGCGTTCTAGCCAAGGCGCGCCTCGACTTCAGCCTCAGGGCGCAGGCGCAGGCGCAGGCTTGGGCTAGACGCCGAGGACGTTGGGGAGCTGCAGGGGGCGGGGCCAGAGCTCGAGCCCCAGGCCTCGGTGCCTACCGGGTCCGGGCGTGCAGCAGCGGCCCGCAGGGAGCGGGAGGAGTGGAGCCCGAGGGCGGGGCCTGTTGGCAGGTGCGCCAGGTGACCCCGAGCCTGAGGCGAGAGGTAGTTTATCTGGGGGTCTGCAGGATGAAGAAGAGGTCGCGGGTCCTGAGAGTTGTCCGAGCTCTTTGTAACTGCCTCGCCTGGAAAGGTTTTACCTGATAATCGGATGCTTTCCTCTTGGGCAAATAGAACCAAAAGAAATGATCCCAGACCCTGTGCAATCCGCTTTTGAATCTTTGGTTAGGAATTTCGTTGGGATTCTGTGAAGTTCCAAAAGCTTCAAAGTACACTGGGCTAACTCAAGAGTTTTAAGATCTGGCAACCAAAATGCGTTGGGGCCAAGTCCTACATCAAAGCTAATTCCAATGAGTATTATTACCTGTGGCTAGTTGTCTTTTATTCATTATTGACTTCAAAATTCAATTGCAGGAAAATCGTCTATGAGAATACAGTGACCTAGAACATAGAACTTTTGGACCCTCTTCTACCACAAATTTATTGTCTTTGTCCACAAAGCTGGCTTAATGAATTTGGGAAAGTCACATTTCTTAAATTTGGGGTTTATGTTACATGTGTTGGCAAATAACTATATGGAACACAATATTTTTTTTTTGAGATTGATCTCTTTGTAGCTCCGACTAGTGCAGCAGACTTTCTTTTAGACCACCAACCAATACCTAAATCATGAGACAAAGACTTGTTATTAGTTGTGAATGCTCAGACTTAGCTTTTATTTTAATCCTTTTCTTTTTATCTACCTTTTGCCTTGGGACTTTTTACCTTTCTTTCTGCATGTCCCACTTTCATTGCTTCTCCTATCTGCCTAGCTGGCTTCTGGCCCTGGGCACGTCCCTCTCTTTCTCCCTCATTCTCTTCTCTATCCTAGATTTCTCTTCCTACTTATTCTCTCTGACTTCGAACCACCTTGCCCCTCCCCTGCCTAGCTATTGGCCGTCCAGCTTTTTAATAAACCAATCAGGTGCCTTAGGCAGGCAAGGTGACACACAAAAAAAAATGAAAAGAAACATCTTTACCTTGTTAACAAAGGCAGTAGAAACAAATGTAACACATCCTCACATAGTTAAAGTAATTTTCCACAACAGGATTGCTTGCCCCAATCCTGGACTTTTCTTGCTTCAACTTTAAACAACCCTCCACAAAAGAGGACTAGAATGCATTAAATAATAGTGATGATAAAGAAATGCTACACTAAGAAATATAAAGAATAGAATGGTTTAAATAAGGAGAGTTGAAAAGAATACACAACATCTTAAAATAGTAATATTTGTTTTGATATTCTCTTTGGAATTTTTCTTTAAATGTTATCATATCCATAAAACATTATTCTGTTGGGAGAAACAGAAAAGATGCAAGGAGGAAGTAACATTTGAAATAATATTGACAATAAAATTATAAGGGCTCTGTTTCATGGAAAACCAAGAGAAAATTAGAAATGGGATAAACTTTCAGGGAGAGAGGAGTTAAAAAAAGATGACACTCTCATGGATGGTCAAAGCAATGTTACCATTAACCAAGTGATGCCTTTTGAACATGGAGAGTACTAAAGCTTTCTTCCCAAATGTGTTACTACTCCAAGGTGGTGTAACTGGGGTATGCTGTGAAAAGGAACCATGAGACTCATGTCTCTCTCTGCTGTCTAGCCTAAGATCTAAGTAAGATGTTCCACCAAGCATTCCATACATAATGTGGCATTGTCACAAGAGACTCAAACCAATGTGGCCATTCAGGATTGAACTTGAACCTCCAGAACCATAAAGCAAAATGGGTAACTTTACTTCCTAAGTAGACTGTCTTTAGTATTTCATTGTGTTATTGCAAGTTAGTTCAACAATTAAAGATTATATTTTGTTGGGGAAAATTGACTTACTTAAAAGTGCTAAATGTTAGGTGTCTGCCAAAATGTACCAAGCCACTTTCCTTCAAGATCGAGGCTGCACTCTAGCCTAGGACTAAACCTTCCACCTATGCTTTTTTATAAATTTTGCACTATTGACTATCTGTTTTCTCATGGAAGCTCAAAGAACTAGTTCTTTTATTGTATTAAGACATGGGTACTTAGGCAGTACTTAAGTGTTTATGTTTAATGATTATAAAAATTAATATCATGCAAAAGGGTTAATCTCTCAAACATTCCCAAAATGTTCTAGATATCAAAGAAATTTATGGTCCGTCCCCCATGTTTAATCTCCTTTGAGTGTTTCCTGACTAAATAGCTTTATCGCTCATTCAGTTAAGCAGTGTGAAAACCAAACCACCCTAGCAGGTGCTTCTTATTCCATCATGTTCATATCAAATGAAGAACTCTACCTACTCAGTTTTACCTCTTGGATTAGTTTAGAATTCTCTATTTTCCAACTGACATGCTGTCTGAATTTCGTTAAACCACTGAAAACACTTCCTCACCTGCCTTTATATTCACTTCTGCCCTTTTGCCCATTCTCTGCACATCTCAGCTAATCTTGTCAAATGTGATCATGTCGTCTGATTGGTAGAAATGAATAGCTCTTGATGGCCTTTTCTAAGGACTGAATTGTGTCTCACCCACCTAATATTTATGTTTTGGAGTCCAGACAATGTGGTTGTATCTGGAGTTAATTATTTTTTAGGACATCACTTTTAATAGAAGAGAAGTCTTGGTTTTCCTCCCTCCCATATTCTTTCTCAGCCATATTAAAACACATAGAAAGTTGCTATCTTCTAGCCAAGAAGAGGACCATCAAATAGAATTCTACCATGCTGGCACACTATCAAGTTCTCAGCCTCCAGAGGAGTGAAAGATTTAACTTCCTGTTACATAAGTCCTAATCTATGGTATTTCATTTTGGCTGCCCTAAGTTAACTTAGTTCCATTCTCTGTACCTGCCCCACCCCAATCTGTGGTTCTAGCTATACCAACAAATTATATTTTTAATTTTCTTGAACATACCTTGTCCTCACTACATAACCTTTTTTTCATATTGACACTATCTCTGAAACATGATTTGTATAACTGACTTCTTCTCATCCTTTAGATACCACATTAACATTATTTTCATGGGTCTGGCATTGGTGGTATATATCTATAATTCCCACACTCAGGAGACTGAGACAAAAAGAATAAGTTTTAGACCATCCTGAGCTACCTACTGAGACTATCTACAAACAAGAAAACAACAACAAAAACAATCCAAATGATTTCATTCTTCATCAATCCTTCCTTGATTCCCTCTTGACCTCTACTTGCAGTTTTTTTATCTTGGCCTTCAATGTTCCTTTATTTTCATATAAAGCACTTTTATAGTTTATCAATTTTTTTATTTGTGATTACAGAAGGGAGACAGATCCAGCTAGTCAGTCAGTATAGATGGAAGTTTCTATCCCACCTAGTCCCAGAGCCATTAAGAGTCCCCCCAAAACACACACAGGCTTATATTAATCATAGCTGTTTGACCTATTAGCTCAGGCTTATTATTAACCCATAATTCTTGTCTATGTTTAGCCACATGGCTTGGTACCTTTTCTCAGTAAGGCATTCTCATCTTGCATCCTCTGTGTCTGGCTGGTAGCTGACTCTCTGCCTTTCCTCTTCCCAGAATTCTCCCAGTCTAGTCACCCTGCCTATACTTCCTGCCTGGCCACTGGTCAATCAGCATTTTATTAAACCAATATGAGTGACAAATATTTACAGTGTACAAGAACATTATCCCACAGCAAGTCAGTGAGTAATTATTTCCAACAATAAACAACATACATAATGGTATTGCCATAAAATAATGGATCTATAAAGTTTTAATTGTCTAGTGACATCAGAGCCAATGTAGCATCATAACACCATACATCACTCATCTGTCTATATTGATGCTGAGGTAAATAAACCTATTGTTGTATAAAAGGACTGCACATACAATTGTATACAGTACATATAACCTGATTAAAATACTAAGTTATTGTTACTGGTTAATGTATTATCATTTCTACAATGTTTAATTATTTTTACAGTCTATTTCTCTACCTACAAAAATGAAGTTGAGAGTATGCCATGTCATGCTTCCAGCAGCTGCATACATTTTGTTTACACGGTCTGTTGACTACATCAGGAGGTGAGGATGAATAATTTGTGCATACTATTTATGGTTGCAAAGTGCATTCTATAATGTTTTTACAGTGACAAATTTCTCATAATGTGTCTCCATCATTAAGGAGCATATGACTATATAAACAAGGAAGTAAGTGACCACTAAACAGAGGTTGAAGTAATGTAGTCCCAGGTCTCTGAATGGTAGCAACCACTACAAACTGAAAATTGAAGATTAAATAATTTATTCTGGGGGCTCAGTAATTAAAAATGCTTACTACACTGGGGAGAGTAAGGTGGAGGGGATGGAGGTGGAGCACGCCTTTAATCCCAGTACTTGGGAGGCAGAGGCAGGTGGATCTCCGTGAGTTCTAGGTCAGCCTGGTCTAAAGAGTGAGTTTCAAGACAGCCAGGGATCCACAGAGAAACCCTGTCTTAAGAAAGAATGCTTCCTGCTATTGCAGAGGACCTGTGTTTAGACAGCAACAGCCACATCAGGTGGATCAAGTGGTATACAGCCACCTCTATCTCTAGTACCCAGGAGCCAGTAGCCTCTGACTTTCAAAGGCACACATGTGGTGCAAATAAATGCATGTAAGTAAATACCCATACACATAAATAAAATGAACAAATAGATCTCATTTTAAAAAAATGAATGTATTCTGGGGTAGTTCTAGCTTAATAGTAGAGTCCTTGCCTGGCATTCCAAAGACCCTGAGTTCCATTACCAGACAAGAGGGGGAAAAAAAGAACAAACAAAAGAGAGGGAGAGAAGTTGATTGTTCCCTGGTGCCTCCAAATGAAACTATCCCTGATCTTGACCTCAGTACTCTATTATTTCAGATTTCTGGCCCCAAGAACTGAAAGAGAACAAATATCATTTTAACCCTCTACAATTATGATGGTGTGTTGCTATAGCAATAGAAACTAACAAAGGGAGAAATTTTAAAACCCATTACAATAGTCTAACTGAAGTAATTACTTGGACGTGATGTAAAAATTGTGTATTCTTTAGGTATAATTTCTCAATGTGTTCTACTTTTTAGTTATTCTTAATATTTCTGTTCTTTTTCATGAACACATTTAGGTATAAAATTTATCTAGTCCATAGTCATCTTCTCTGTTGCAGCCTAGGAGTGCCTTAGCTTGGGGGTATAATGTTTAATGTCAGGTCAGCTCAAATACTTAATAGCATCTTTCTGTGATTTGGATATGGCTTGTGTGTCCCTTGCAAGGCTCCATGTGCTAAGGTCTAAGCCGCATTATGAGGTATTGAAGGGTTGATCCTACTATATAGCACTTTGGAGATGTTGATAATTAGATATGGTCAATAGGATGAAGGCCCTGTGATTGAATGTGGTGGCTTTCTAAGAAGGGGAAGAACAGGTCAGCAAGATGACTCAGCAGAAAATGGTCACTGCCACCAAGTCTAACAACCTGATCTCGATCCCCCAGGAACCTTCATACTGGAAGGAGAAAACTGACTCTCACAAGCTGTCCTCTGACCTCCACATTGGTATCATCTCATGTGTATGCCACCTTCTACAAATTAACCCAAAAAGGAAGAGAATAGAAGAAATGTGCATGTTCAGACTGACTCTCTGTCTTTGCTGCCATGTGGTACACCCTATACTATGTTTTGACTTCACTAACCAGACATTTGCACATCCAAGGACTGGGAACTGAAACAAACAAAATTATCCAGCCTCACGCATCTCCATATAATACAAGAAATGGATAATATATTTTTCTAGAGGTAACATAAAAGAAAGAATCACTAGCAACCCTGAACACAGTACAACTTAGTATAGAAACATACATACTAGGTTCATGGTAACCCCTTCTGTATTAGGAAGTCATCTCTACTTATTTCAAGCTTAGTCTTTATCTTCAGCCAAAGGGAGGGCAGATTAGATATAGTCCCTTCCCATAGCCTGCTCTCTCCAAGCACCAGGCTTCATTCCAACTTCAAAGGAACTACCAAGAAGCCCATTGGCCAAGAGTAAGGAAATGGTTGCTTAGCAACTGAGTCCTGAATCCCACAGACCTGAGAAGAGGAAGCTTGTGGGCCAGCCACGTAGTTCTGCCTGTGTTACAGTGAAAAGGAGCTGCTTGAAGATGAAGCCCTTACCTTTGTTAATAGAGATATTGATCATTATTGAGGTCACAACTAAATGTAAGTGTTTCTGTCCTTACAGTTCTCTATAAATGTCTCTTCTCTTCACTCTAATGGTGCCAAGAGCTTAAGTCAGGTAGAAAATCAGAAGGAACATCATCAACTTCCCAATTAACAATTTGAAACAAGAATTTACTTGGAACAATGCTGTCTGAAGAAGGGCGTGCGGGCAGATAGGGAGAGAAGGGTGGGGGTGGGGGAAATCCAAGGAAAGCATTACAGCAACCTTTGTAAAGTAGAGCTATTTGGGTCAGATTTTTTTTTACATGAAATCTACAATTTAAAAGCTATACAATTCAAAGAGAAAAGTCCTATAAGCTTATATTCCTTTAAATATATTATACAATGACGATTTTATTTCCAAAGCTTCAATATCATCTACATAGCCACTATTGAAAGAAAGTTATTTTTGTCTTGCTTCTTTGTCCACTTCTTGCTTTTGTTTTGTGAGATATTAAAATAATTTAGTCATAAAAGATTCAATACAAGGAATATTTATTTGGAATTGACACAGAAATTTAAGGTTAGTTTACTTGCTGAAAATTAACTAATAGAATAAAATCAAAGACCACATGACCATCCCAATTAATGCAGAAAAAACTCCTGACAAAATAGAACACTCTTGCAATTAAAAACACTCAATAAACTAAAGTAGATTTCCCTACAAAACATCTTAAAAATTGTCCACAGCGTATATAGTAAATGATGAAAAAGTTAAAGTGTTTTCCCTGAAATCAAAAATAAGACAAGAATGTCGCTCTTGCCATTGTATTAAAAGTACTTACTTTTTGTGGACATAAGAAGGAATTTAGAACCCTCCTCATCCATGGAGTGCTACATGGAGCTAGGGAAAGGCCATGTGTGTTGCAGGCAGAGCTAGAACCTAGCCAATTTCGTCATGTCTCCAGATGTTAGACATGGAGCAGCAGGATTTGCTATTGTCCCTGTTGAAATTTGTCTTGCTTTGGTCTGACCATTCCTTGCTATGCCTTGATTCTTGATTCTTATCTTTTAGAAAAGAAATGTTTACCCTGTGTCATTATATGTAGGAACTATATAATTTGTTTTTTTTTTATTTGGTAGGAATTCACAACTAAGCAATTTTGAACTTTTAAAGAGTTGGAATTGTTAAAGATGATGGGGACTTTTTAAGTTGCTCTGAGTGCATTTTATATTATAACTTAGTCATAAGCCTATAGGAACAGGAGGTGGAAGGTTGCCACTTTAAAAAGCAATGCATTTGAGTGTCTATCAGATGACAAGAAGTGGAACTGTAATTGTGTTAATTGTAACTTTACAGAATTTAGAATCATGTAGGAGGTAGTATGTCTGGGGGAAATTACCTTGACTACTCTAATTGAGGAGAGAGCCATTGCCTGACTGGGAATCTGAGCTACATAAAAATGAAAAAAAGGAGCTGAGCCGCAGCAGTATCCTTTTGGCTTCTGATGTATCCAGCTGCATCAAGCCTGCAACCTTGATTCCCCTGCCATTATGGATAGGAAAAAAAAAATAAGACAAACCCAGTGGATGAGGCTCAAGTGGTAGAGAATGTGACGGGCTATAAAATTTGAGCTGGAGCCTGTGACCAATGGGAAGGATTTTAAATGTTTACTCATAGAATTATTTATTTAGAAAAGTAGCCTTGGCAGTCCAGGGGTAGATGTGTAAGTCTGGTGATAGCTAAGCCAGTAAGAGGTTGTAGACTGATCCAAACAAGAAACAAATGGACTCAAGGTACTGAAGTAGCAGTGGGCACTGAGAAGATGCGATGGTTAACAAGGGTAAGAGACGACAGTGGTACAAATGCTGAAGGTGAACGGCCAGTCATGACAAGTATCAGCAAGAAAGTGTAGCTAAGATAGGGCTGACAAGGGACCACTGAATTTCGTGTCTAGGAAATCCTTATACTACCTGGAAAATTTTAGGCAGAAGCCAGGACAGAACCAAGATTTCAGTAAGTCATCTGAAATGGAAAGAAAGTAGAGATGGCAATGATTACAGAGCTTTCTGAATTGTGACATTTTGAAGGTCAGGTGCGATAGTTCAATAGATAATTTATTGATTATGGGTCCATAGGGGCCTGGGGAAGGGGCTACTCTGAAAGAAGGCAGATGTTTTTCAGGCTAGTGCTAAAAGGCTTGTGATTCATACATAAAATCATTCCTTGCTCTCACTGTTTTGGTTTGGCTTTCCTGCTTCAGGTCCTCTACTCTAATTTTCAAGGCAAAACGAACCAGTCTGTCCTTTTTCACTCACATATACGGTGCCAGCTTGCCTTTGTACACATTTTTTTCCACTTGACATTCTTTACACTTTGTTTTCACTATGTTGAGGTGGTAGCATATGGAGAGGGTCACAACTATATGATTATCTTTGATTTTACATTCACTGAGGAAGAATTCTAGAACAATTATTGGGACTGTTTGCCCCTTTGATTAAGCCTCAGAATAAGCTACTTTCTTTTAATAGGGAAAATGGATGGTGATGCTGAGGTATATGGGTTAGAAAAGGAAAGTAAATGAATGTTTTTCTTTTGACTTAAAAACAGTCTCTGATTTAAGGTTCTATAAGGTACTAAGAGGTACCAAAGCCAAGACTAGTAGTTCAGCACAAGAGCATCCAGGACCCAAGTTCCTGTTTCTTTCTAGTAGCAACTTCTCACTGTCATTCATTTCTATAGTTGTAACAATGAAAAACTAACAACAGCTACCCTTAATTTTCAGTATCCTATTTGAAAAGGCCAGACGTCACAGGTCTCAGAGTCCCCGGAGCTCAGCAAACAAGCAGCCTTGGAACCCCATCTAGAAAGGGGATGCACCAACACCTCTCACACGGAGGCTAGGCTTAAATAGCACAGGAAGACAACCTCCGCTGCTTCTTATTATTGTCAGTTGAACATGTGCATGTTCCCCCAGTTGCTCTGTTGTTTCTTCACCCTGATGTTTCCTTATATAGTTTGACTCTGTCTCCTTTGCCTATGTCACTTCCTCAGGGTCATAGTCAAGGAATCACACTACCCAATTCCATCACTCTCGTCCTCTATGTCTTACGGTAATACTTTGCCAGTTTCTGATCTATATAGTCTATATGTAAGTCTTTAAAGCATTTTCACTTAATGTTTATGTTATTAGATAAGTTCTCTCATTCTTACAAATGTTTATATACAGTTTTCCCGTGCCAGTTTTTAAGGATTGTCTGACATCTCCTCATTGCATGTTCTCGTCGGCTTTGTTAAAATCAGATGGCTGTGTTAAACATGATGGCATACAATAGCAAGTGCCCATAATCCCAATAGGAGGCTTGGGAATTTGAGATCAACTTGGGCTACATATATCAAATTCAAGGCCAGCCTGGAATATACATCTGGGTCTTGTCCTAAGTGGAGGTGAGGTGTTTTCAGGGTTCAGTTAAAGACACCACAAATAGCTAAAGGGGGGCTAATATCTGAGGGTCAGAAATCTGAGGGGTAAAGAAGTCTACTCAGAATGGAAATCATCTATTTTTGTCTTTTTACTCCTCTCTTCAATCCTTGTTCCACCCGTTACTTGTTCTCCTTGTTCTACACAGTTCTTACTTCTACATCATTCTTCCTTGTCCTACCGTTACTAATGTTCGCAGTCATATATATCCTTAAAACCAGTAATTCCCCAGTCCTAGCAGGTTCCAGGGCCATAAAAAATCAGGTAAGAGTTTCCACACACATACACATAAATCCATGCATGTCCTCTGTACCCCTTAATGGAGAAAGTTATTTAAGAAATGATTAAATCATCAAGGAATTCTAGAGAGGAAGGATAGTGTACTGGTGTGGGGGAATTGTCTGTATTCTGTCAATCATGTTTTAAATAAACACTGATTGGCCAGGCAGGGAGTATAGGTGGGAAAATCAGACAGGAAGTAGAGGTGAGAACAGGAGAATGCCAGAAAGCAGGAAGTTCCCTGGCATTCCTGCACCGTCCATCTAAGAAGCAGGATGTAAGCTGCCCCGCTGAGAAAAGGTACCGGCCATGTGGCTAACATAGATAAGAACAATGGATTAATATAAGTTACAAGAGCTAATAAGAAGCCTGAGCTAATGGGCCAATCAGTTTATAATCTTATGGAGACCTCTGTGTGATTTTCTTTGGGGCTTGCTGGCTGTGGGGTACCGGGCGGGACAGAAACTCCAACAAGCAGGGCTATCATGTTACAGTGTACTGTGTTACATTTTAGGTGTTAGAAAGGTTTATTTTCAGTAAAATTATGAATAGGACTCACACCACTTCTTTTCTTCCAGTATGCATACCAAATAACCAGGCAACCTACATAAACAGTCAGGGAGAATCTGATGGCCCTGGATGAGATAGCACATACACCAGATGCTGCTGTTTCTGCAGGTCTAGGTCAGGAGTTAGACTTATTGCTCTGAGCAAAGAAGACACCCAGGCCTCTAAATGATCAGTTCCGGGCTGTGCTGTTATCGGCCGTTCTTATTATGGATGTCGCAGGTCTTTCTCTGGGTTGCAGTTAATTATTCCTTCTGCTGTCCTTGAGAGTCCTGACCTAAAATCATCAGTAAACTGAGGTGAAAGTGAGCATAAGGAGTTAAGACTCTTTTGAGTGAGGTAAAACAAGAGCAGCAGCTTGAGCAGGTAGTAGTTCTATGTCCTTGGAGATCAGTGAATATCTTAAATGGAATGCTCTTGCCTAAATACTGACCAATGCCTGCTGATAAAGATAATTGCAGGAAGGCAGATCTCTGAATTTACCTAGGTGAGAGGAAAAGAGGCCTGGCAGTGGGAAACTGTTTTCATGAAACAGTTCTGAACTGTGGGAATTAATTCCCAAATACGTAACAGAAAGGAAATCAGCTACAGTGAAAACCTACAGCAAAGGACGGCCACTTTATTCACAAAGCAATAGCACCAAAAAAAAAAAAGCTTGCCTATTGGTTTAACCTTTACCAGATCCCTTGGTTCTGATAAGTAACTCATGAAAAGATGGCTGAGATTTTCTGCATAATGTTGTGGCTTGTAGCAAGGTGTGCTCTGGAGAGATGGCTCAACCAATCATGAGCACTTGATGTTTTTGTAGAATAACCAAATTCAGTTCCCAACACACACACACAGTGGCTCACAGTCATCTGTAACTCTTTTCTGTTCCAGGAAACAGCACACATGTAGTACATACACATACATGCAGACAAAAACGCTTATACACATTTTTTAAAATTAAGGAAAAACAATAGCACATATTCAAAAGCTCTTGCAAAACTAATTTAACTCTGAGATTTGTAAAATGCATTCACAAAACCCAAAGAAGTAAGTCAGATCAATATTTTTATTTTTTTCTAACTTACAGGTATTTTAGAACCTTGAAGTGTGGCAATTATATGCCCCAATGCTCCTTGGTAATGAAAAACTTAGATTGTGCATAACCTGTTGGCTACCACACCTCTACATTCTCCAGAGGACTGCTCTGGGTGTTTGCCTCATTATCATATTGACTCGCCTCAGGTTGTTTCTACAACCTAAAATTCTTGAGTTCTTGCATATTTTGGAAATCAGGCCTCTAACTGATGTGTGGTTGGTGAAGATCTTTTCCCATTCTATATGCTGCCATTTTGTCTTGTTGAATGTGTGCTTTGCTTTACAGAAGCTTCTCAGTTTCAAGAGGTCCTATTTATAAATTGTTGCTCTCAGTGTCTGTGCTACTGAAATTATATTTTGTAAGTGGTCCTTCTGGGCCAATGCATTCAAGGCTGCTTCCCACTTTCTCTTCTATGAGGTTCAGTGTGGTTGGTTTTATTTTGAAGTCTTTGATCCATTTGGACTTGAGTTTTGTGCATGG
>JAQHUG010000009.1:7798982-7821976 GCA_028555095.1 Dicrostonyx torquatus | reverse complement strand
GGAAAGGAAAGGAAAGGAAAGGAAAGGAAAGGAAAGGAAAGGAAAGGAAAGGAAAGGAAAGGAAAGGAAAGGAAAGGAAAGGAAAGGAAAGGAAAAATAACTACATCTCTAGAAACTGTTATCACAGGCCTGCCTTTCTGGAGTCCCACAGCCTAGTGCCCTCCCCAGGCACTGAATCTGGGGATATTAGGTCTAAGACAGAGTCATATTGCTAGTGTCGAGAGCACCAACAGGAGTAGATTCACATGCTTTTTGTGGAAAGACGGTTTCCACTCCAGCAGCCGCTCACAGGCAGTTTGTAGGACACAGTAAAAATAACTACTGTAGCCAGGCTTCCATATCCACAGAAGGCTTCTCTAGACCCAGCCAACCACTCATGGAAAATATTGGGGGAGAGGTGTATCTTTACTGAATATGTATAAGTCTTTTTTCTTGTCAAATATTCCCTAAGCATTATGGTGTAACTATTTACATATTATTTACATTACATTAAATATCATAAGTAATCGCAAAATGATTTAAGGAAAATGAGAAAATTGCATACCTGCTGTTACTGCTGACACTTCAAGTTTATGTAAAGGATTTAAGCATTCTCAGAGTTCACTATCCCGGGGCCTCCTGGCACCAAGGCCCTCAGAGTGAGACAACTGAGTATAGCCCTCCTCGGTTTATAGCCGGAGCAGAAGAGTGAGCATAGAGCCAAAGATACAGGGAACTTCTGCAAATGGTTAGCGACATTCAGGCAGGTTCTATTCCCAGAAGATTAGCTCCTGGCACACTCAGACAATACCCACTGTGGTACCCACAGAGCCAGAGTTAGAAAACCTAAGTAGTTAGAAATGCCATTCTTGACAAGGTTAGGGAAATCCAAGTCTAGAAGCATTAATGATTTACCAAAAGTTTGAATAAAACCAACCTCCACAGACTCACACATGCACAGATATGCCAAACATATATATCTGCACATACACCTCAATAATATTGGAGGAAACAAAAGGTACACACATTTGAAAACATTAAAATGTAAAAGGAAGACTAGGGTCATACATAACTCAGCATTGCAAAAAGACAAAGAAACCTATATAAACATAAAACAATGGCATACTCTGTATTTAAAGACATTTGTATCCACAAAGCAAGAGGAGGATTTAATAAAACAAAAGATGATATATGTATTTCAAAAGACTCAAGACCAAATGTTAGCACAGGCATAGCTGAAGAATAATTTAGAGGCTCCAACTTAAAATATTTTCTCTAAAATTCACCTAGGAAATGAATTTCTTAGAATTCAGAAAAAAGAGGAACAGTTAGGATGAGCATTCATGTGTGTGCATGCACATGTGTGCACACATCTGTACATAGAAATGTTCCTTCATAAACATATTAAATCATGCCATTATAAAGTTACAGTAATTAGAGGACTGCCAAAAGAACAAACAAACAAATCAAGAAAATGGGACCAATGCATGATTAGGAAAAAAATGTCTAAAAGAGGTTTTTCAATTCTACAGATAAGAGACGGACAATATTGAATGCTAGTGACTAATTGTTCATTCACTTACAAGAAATATTCCAGTTCATACCAATCACAAGAAAAATTTCAGATAGGTTGAAAATAGAAAAAGTTAAAATATAAAAAGCATACAAATACAAGATTTGGGAGGATTTTTTACATAATAGATATGGAAATGATCTGTCAGTTGTTTGTGGAAGGCAAACAAGGCTCTCCATGTATTTGATTCCAGTAAGTGAGCTGGCAAGTAAAAAAGAAAAGTGGGCCACCAGCGTGTCCACACATGGGCAACAAATTAAAAAGTGTCAATAGAAGTAAGCAACAACGAATATTCAAATATTCCATGTATGGAAGTAGAAATCAGAATAGCATTTGGGGAATGCCAACTGGGCTTTAGCTATTAATTCTTAAACATACTATCAAATGACCATTTCTGGGCCAGTGAGTTGGTTCAATGGGTAAAGGCAATTGCCAACCAACCCTGGCCAACTAAGTTAAATCCCACATGATGGAAGGGGAGAACAGGCTCTTTCAAGTTGTCCTCTGATCTTTTCAAGTCCTTGCAAGCACACAGGCACACACACACACACACACACACACACACGCACGCACACATCAAAATAAACAAGATGTAATAAAATCCCTTTATTTTTGTCTATCTTACCCATTGCAATAGTGCTTGTAAGAGCAAAATGACTGAAGATATCACAAATTTCTGTCCACATTGCTATTAAATGGTAGCACTGCGGAGACAACTTTCTTACAAGCTTGAAATTGTATTGTTTATTTCTTCATTGTTTATTCTGAATTATTTTTATATATATAACACATCAGAAATCTTCAAGAACAAATTTATTGACCAAGCATTTTATATATAAGCACAAACTAATTTATCTCCATATTCAATGTATGTTAAACATTACCTCAAGTATTTATACTACAAAGGTCACTCTATTTGTAAGAGCACATTTAATTTTATATGTATGTAAAATATGCTAAAATATTAAACACAAAAGCTCTCAGGATTTTCCACAGTTATTCCCTGTATTAATTCAGTAGTACTGCATGAGAAATATCTACATTAAAATTTTGCTCTTTTATTTAACACTGCATCATTACTATTCAAGCAACACTTTCAATTACTCTAAGGTATGTTATAGCAGCACCAATGATTCTACACAATGCTCTAGTCATTTAGATAACTGGAGAAGCCAAGACAGGGTAGGCCTATTGTCTCACTACAACCTTTTGCAAAGTGAACTAAAGCAAGGATTGAAAAGTTCTGAATCCACAGTCTTATTGCTCATCCACAAAGCTTCTTCTGCATCAGAGTGACTTCCTGATAGTGAAAGGACACGAGTTACAGATTCAGTGGCTTCTAAACCTGCTCTGAAACTGGTCTGGATAGTAGGGATGTAGCTCAATGGTAGAATACAAAAGATCCCAGATCAGTCCTCAATACTGTGAAGATATTAAAAAAAAGAAAGAAATTAACAAAACAATTTTTCTTTTTGGTTTTTCGAGACAGGGTTTCTCTGTGGCTTTGGAGCCTGCGCTGGAACTAGCTCTTGTAGACCAGGCTGGTCTCGAACTCACAAAGATCCGCCTGCCTCTGTCTCCCAAGTGCTGGGATTAAAGGCGTGCATCACCACCACCCAGCAACAAAACAAATTCTTAAATACTCAGGGAAATTCACTGACATCGCATTAGCAGAAATAATTATTTCTCTTCATTCAGTCATTAGAAATCAGTCAGACAGAGTAGCTCCCAGTGGTTCCTAGTTCACCAATGACTTCCAGCTTGTCAGTGGTTTCCAGCTCTGGCTCCCAGCTCCTCAGCTATTCCGTGTTGTTCTCCTTCAAGATCATGGCTCCTTGGCCCGAGTTGGAAAATGCCCAGCCTAATCCCAACAAATTAATTGAAGGGGCCTCAGGTCCACAGTCTAATACAGCTTTCAAGGACAAGAAGACCAGCAAAAATGACAGTGGGCTCCTGTAACAAAGATTGAACTGCTACCCTCCTATTCTAATAGAGGAGCCCACTGAGGGGGCTGACCCCTAGGACCTGCCTGAATTTCAGGACACTGGGATCAAATGGTCAGAGGGAGACACCAAGGGAAGATTCTCTGCATTTTCCAGGAGATTGGGAAATTCATTCTTCTCCTGGGCTTGCTCTACTTGTTCATCTGCTCCTTGGATGTACTCAGCAGTACCTTCCAAATGGTTGGAGGGAAAAACAGCTGGATAGTTCTTCAGCAACAACTCCATCATGTGTAACCCTGTGTCTGGGATAGTGACTGCGGTGCTGGTGACCATCATGATGCAAAGCTCCAGCACATCTTCATCCATCATTGTCAGCATGGTTGCTTTTCATTATTGCTTAACATGCGGGCTGCTATCCGCATCGTCATGGGGTCCGAAACAGAGCCTCCATCACCAATACTATTGTGGCTCTTATGTAGGCAAAGACCGGAATGACTTCAGAAGAGCATTTGCAGGGGCCACTCTCCATGACTTCCTCAACTGGCTCTCTGAGTTGGTGCTCTTGCCTCTGGAGGCCACTGTCCACTACCTAGAGATCTTGACCAACCTTGTGGTGGACACCTTCAAGTTCAAGAATGAAGAAGATGCCCCAGGCCTTCTGAAAGTCATCACAGACCCCTTCACAAAGCTCATCATCCAACTGGATAAAGTGCCCATCCAACAAATTGCAATGAGTGATGCAGCAGCCCAGAACAAAAGCCTGGTCAAAATCTGGTGCAAAACTATAACCAGTGTGACTCAGATGAGTGTCACCGTTCCCTCACCTGATAACTGTACCTCTCCTTCACATTGCCAGACCAATGGCATATAGACTTGGACCATCCAGAATGTCACCCACAAAGATAACATTGCTAAATGCCAGCACATCTTCATGAATTTCAGTCTCCCAGATCTTGCTGTGGGCACCGTCCTGCTTGCTGTCTCTCTGCTGGTCATCTGTTGCTGTCTGATTATTATAGTCAAGCCCCTGGGCTCTGTGCTCAAGGGACAGGTTTCCATTGTCATCAAGAAGACCCTTAATACTGATTTCCCTTTTCCCTTTGCTTGGTTGACTGGCTACTTAGCTATCCTTGTGGGGCAGGCATGACCTTCATTGTGCAAAGCAGCTCCGTGTTCACTTCTGCCATGACACCACTCCTTGGTACTGGAGTGATCACCATTGAGAGGGCGTATCCACTCACACTGGTGTCCAACATTTGCACCACCACCACTTCTATCCTGACAGCCCTAGCCAACCCAGGAAGTACCTTGAGGAGTTCTCTCCAGATTGTTCTTTGCCATTTTTTCTTCAACATCTCTGGAATCTTGCTGTAATACCCAATTCCCATTCACCCGACTGCCCATCCATCTGTCCACAGGCCTGGGCAACATCTCTGGGCCAGTTCACAGTCTTCTACCTCTTCTTCTTCTTCTTCCTGACCTCGCTAACAGTGTTTGGCCTGTCTCTGGCAGGCTGGCCAGTGTTGGTGAACATGGGTGTGCCCATCATTCTGCTGTGCTCCTGATCATGTACATCTGGATGCTGCAGTGCCGCTGCCCTCGCATCCTGCCTCTGAAGCTCTGGGACTGGAATTTCATGCCCTTGTAGATGCATTTTTTGAAACCCTGGGACAATATCATCTCCCTGGTCACCACTTGCTTCCAGAGACATTGCTGCTGTCGTGTACGCTGCATGGTGAGTGGCTGCAAGTGCTGCCACTGCAGCAAGTGCTGCAGGGACCCAAAGGAGGAGGAAGAGAAGCAGGATGTCCCAGTCAAGGCCTCTGGGGCCTTTGGCAATGAAGTTATGAGCAAAGAGTACCAAGATGAGGGCAAGGGTCAAGTAGAGGCCATGGGCATGAAAACCATGCCAATACTACAGTGTTCTAGGGGAACCTAGGAATTCGGGGAGTAGGGGACCTAAATCCCATGAGATCCACCCCTCCCACATCTCTTGTCACCTCACCAGGATTCCTGAGGAGGAGCAGAGATGACATCAACTCTAGCTCACCTACCAGAGTTTCAACCTATAGGTGAATTGGACTTATCTTGTACCCTGCTTCCCAAGGGCATCTCCCCTCTGAGAAGACAATCACAGAGATTGAGATTGTGAACATGACTTCACAGATGACAACATCCTTATCTTGCCTAGCATTTGCTTTCAAAGACCATCTTCACCTAAAGGACAAGTGTTAAAGGAGGCATTAGGGAAGGTTCTGGAAAGGGCCTATGTAAGAGAATATATAAATAGATGTACAAACCTGACCTTTCTTGGTATAAAGCTTCATCCACAAAAAAAAGAAAAGAAATCAGATATACACAAATATATTTAAACTTAAAATTGCCCTAAACTTAGTAAGTGCATTCCCAAAATTATGTCTATCTTGTGCTGGAGCAATGTGGATGAAAAGTCCAATAGCAAAACCAGAAAGGAAAAATAAGAAATATAATATTGTACTCAGTATATGGTTGGGTGTTGCCATGAGTGACATACAGCATAAATCTAGGGCAGTGCCTAGGAAGGATAATTTAAGTCAATCAAGCCCAGGAGGGAGGACAATAAATGCATTTAGTTGCTTCACAACAATGCATTAAGAGCATGATATGGAAGGGGCCCCCAGCTCCAGTGTTGAAAGAGGACAGACATGTCCTGCGAGGATGACTAGCATTTGCACTTCAGGAAAAGAAAGAGAAACATTCCAAACTTAAGGACGTTCCCAGAGTAAGTGTAAGAATTGATGGGATGTGGAGGTGGAGGACACACAACTTTGGTGAGAGCAGAATACCGTGGGAAATAACATGATTTGGAAAAATAAGATCTGTCTATATTACTGAATGCCAAGCCCGTGTCAAACTCCTGTACATCCATGATTTCACTTAGTTCTCAGAAGGACTCCCTCCACTCTGCGCACAACTTTACAATTCAGAGAAAATAATGTTTTTCTTGGCTATGAAAATGTTGATATTGAATAAATAAAATTTTATCCAGGTTGGACCTGGTGGCTCATGTCTGCCACCCCAGCACACGGGGGCTAAGTCTGCCACAAGTTCAGTGTCACTTCGGGTACACAGTTTCAGGCCAGTCAGGGTAAGACCCTGTCAAAAGTAAATAAATAAAAAGTTTACTGAAGATTTTAAACTTGAGTATGTGGCAATTGCCTAGCTAGCAGAAAATTAAGAAGGGAAGATGACTTGGGGGAAAGAATATGAGAAGTAATGATTTAGTTCAGGATCATGGATCTTACAGGTGTGTGGAGGTCTCCCTCTGCCTCATAGTCCATTGGTCACCAGGCTACAAGGACAAAGGGAGCATAGGCAGTGTGGAGGCTTTGTACAGCCTGTGTGTATGGTGGAAATAGTCTTCTGGGAGACTGCTTCAGTGTTATAGCTCAGCTTTATTCCAAAGTGAGGGGAATATATAGGATGGCGACAGAAGCTGGGACACCACACATTTGGCAGCATGGTCTTACCATATTGCTGGAACACAACACCTGACTATCGTACGGGCAGGAAGGGGAAAGCATTTGCAGGAAACTGTGTTAAAGATCACATTTAAGTAAAGTCAGGCAGGGCTGGAGATTTGGCTCAGCGGTTAAGAGCACTGTCTGATCTTCGAGAGGTCCTGAGTTCAATTTCCAGCAACCACATGGTGGCTCACAACCATCTACAATGAGGTCTGGTGCCCTCTTCTAATGCACAGGCATACATGTAGGAAGAATACTGTATATATAATAAAAATAAATAATTTAAAAGAAAAGTCAGGCATCCAGGCTCAGGGACAGCTTCCAAATAAGGTCAAACAAAGAGCAGGAAACCCTGCTGGGAAAATGGAGTCCTCTATTTGGGCCAAGCTCAGAAAGCTGTCCAGACATGGTGAACTGTGACCCTAAGTGCAGGGTGCTCCAACACAGGTACTAGGAGTATGACCACACCCTCTAACTCCCTTCTAATCATACCTCTGTCACTTCTCGTTGATGACACAGGCACACAGTGTTTAGGGGTTTCCACTTTTCTTTAAAACTGAAACTGTACACTATCAACTGCAAAGTTTCACCTTTCCAAGTAAATCACCAGTGTCTCCACTTCGAAGCTCTCTTGTCCCAATCCTAGAGTATGAGTCACAGTTTACACTCGCCATTAACAAAGCCGGCAGGCTTGTAGGGTATAATAAACTAAATAAGTAGGGTGTCTATCATAAATTCTACTTTACAGACTCATCTACAACACATATGACTTTCTTAAGTTTTAATAATTGAACTGAATGTCTATTTCTCCTCAATATCAGGTTATCATAGCAGAAACGTCTCTCTGCCACTGCTCCACCTCACTCAGCACTCCTAACTGAGCAAGTCTTTTCCCATTGGGGACCGGCTCCCAGAAAGACTTGCCACCTTGATGATATGTATGATGTATCCTACATTCACATCTAGATCTTCCTACTGCATCAGGTTTATTTTTTTAAAGCAACAAACAACTCACAGGTTGAATAGAGAAAAAGATTCAAGTATAAGGAATTATCTGGGGGAAAGTATAAGTTAACGTCCCCACCATACTTTCCCACATGTAATTTAGATGTTTACAAGTTACCTCTCATCTAAGCAAGAATTAATAAAACTAACACTCAGTAAGCACTTCATATATACTAACAACTATGACAGGCATATTGTATACATTATCCAAATAATTTTGCAGGTTGACTGTTACATTCTTTACTGGCATGTACCGTGAGCAATCAGTGTTCTGGAAGGAAAGTCTTTAGCAGTGCGGAGGGAATTATTTAGCCTTTTTTATTAAATTAAAATGCATATCAATCAAAATAAATAAAAAGCATTATTCACTTACTGTTAGCCTATTCTCCAAATAACTTTATTCTATGAAATTTTTGTCATTTTTGAATTTGAAGAAAGCAGTGGAGGAGAAAAAGTTTTCTAAAATACCTTTCTCAGATACCAACACTAAATTATAGACTGTTTTGAAACATTCAGCATATTACTGAACTAATTTACATCACTCCATCAGTAGACCATTATCAATTCTATAGTTACTATATTAAATATATTTCTCCTTCAACAAATTTATTATGGTACTGGCATTTTCATTATCACAGTCTTTTTATTGCCAATATCAATTTCTTTAAGTTCTGTTCTCACAGTCACTGATTACTCCAAAGTCTGGTCTAGTTATGTGGGTGTCGTTATTACAAATCACTCCTGTCGAGAGAGGACAAAAAGAGCCACCTCTTGAGTGATCAACTTCCGTGGCATAGAGGCTACTGCTAGTGCACAATTGTCATGAATACCTAGAGAGTGTATCATGACTGAAGGCTGGAAAGGATTGTCACTTCATCCTGTAAGAGACATGAGAAAGACAAAGGGCACTGACCTTGTGAGCAGCAGAGTCAGAGATCTAAGTGTTGAGGAGAACCTCACTCCAGGGATGGATGGAAGATGACACTTCCTCCTGCAGAAAGAGGGCAAGGAGTCTTGTGAGATTCTGCCAGAGAAGGAGTGAGTCTAGGCCACAGAGAAGGCAGATCATTAACCAGACCTCTGTTAATGATATTTTTGTTGCTGTCATTCCTTATCATTAAATTTCTGTGGAAAAGGCTTGCAGCTGTAGATGCAGTAAATTACTGAGGCAAAAGGCTTGAAGGGGAAAGTGGAAATCAACATGATCAGAGAGAATAAAAGCTAAAGCAAAGGTGAAACCCTGGGCTGCAGCCATTTCCCCTGCTTACAAAGCAAAGCTTCTTCATTTTAAGTTAAAGGGGGGAAATGCTGTCTGTGCAGATGCTAATGCCACATGTACAAGACCAGTCTTCTGGACACTGGGTGTGTGCCTCAGGAGTAGAGCACTTGCCTAATTGGCCCAAGGTAGGCTTGGATTTGATCTCCAGTGCAGGATGTTTTTTTTAAAGGTAGGTCACTGAAAAAGCAGAGAATTGACAGTTATTATTTTACTGCCTTAAATTCAATACTTTCCTTCAGCAAATACTCACTTCCACACTTTGATTCTGCTCTATTCTATGAGTGTACTCTAAGGGGTGGGTATAGAATTTAAAGGAGAGGCAGACGTTCTCAGCTGATAGGAAACTAAGGCTCAGATAGTTTAACAAACTTACCCAGATTTCTACAGTTAAGGAGATATGAAATGCCCTTGTAGACATTATTCCTGGTGATTCCCAAAGTGAAGTGGCTCACAAGACAAATGCATAAAAGACATAGGCACATGGCTCTTTAAGAGAAAATCTCAATAATTTTAGTCAATTTTCAATATATATTATTATATAATTATTATATAAATGGAAGGAGAAAACTTTCAGAGGGAGAACCAGTGACTAATGAAGTGGGGATTATTTGGATTTAGACAGAGCTATAAATGTGGGGTTAAACTTGATAATGAAGGAAACTGGAGGTCAACCAAGGGATTTCATTTTTCTGCATCAAGGACTTAATGGTTTTTAAGAGAACGTGCGTCTGTAGAAGGGAAACTATTCCAAGGGTACGTGTAAATTAGATTAAAATTAGATCAATCATGAGTAAATCTGTGAGGCAGCTATCATGAACGCAGGCACAAAATGAAAAGAGGCTGATTTATGCTCTAATTTCCTCAGAAGGCTAAATTCCCATATCCACAAAATGTCCCCTTGGGGACATTTTCTCTGGACTCTCCCGCAGACCATCTTTACTCTTCTCACCGCGCTGTCTCACCAGTTAGCAGTCTGTTTCTGGTAACTTAGATTTGTCTGAATGTCTCTATTCATTTGTTTTCAGCCTGATTTGATCTCAGAACTTTCTCCCAGATTTTAGAATCTGCCACTGTTCAGCGTGTCTCTCATCTCTTTCAGCCTCCACACTTTTTTGTGTCTTGTCTCCTTCAAGCTTAACACCTTTCTGGACGGAGTCTCCTATACTTGTGTTTTTGTTTTCTCATAAAAGAAATCATTTAAATTGGGGCCTTGCTTACTGTTTTTTGAGGGTTAATCCATGATGTCCGTGGTGGAAAGCAGACAGGCATGGCATTGGAGCGGCAGCTAAGAGTCTTATATACCAATCTGCAGGCAAACAGACACACACAGGACCTGGCACGTGCTTTTGAAACCTCAAAGCCCTTTCAGTGACACATCTCCAACAAGGTGACCTCTTCTACTTTCCAAAATCAGTTCGCCAACTGGGGACTAAGCATGAAAATACGTGAGCTGATGGGACCTTCCTCCTTCAAACTAACTCTTTCTACTCCACGTCCCCCAAGGCCTGTGGCTATATCATAACACATCAAAATGCATTTAGTCCCACTTTACAAGTCCCCATAGTCCTTCAAAACTGTTCAAACATCCAAAGTCTCTTCTGAGACTCAAGGCAATCTCTTAACTGCAATCCCTATAAAATCAAAATCAATAGACAGATCACAGACTTGCAACATGCAATGGAACAGGATATACATTACCATTCCAAAACAGATGAAAGGAAGCATAGTGAGGAAATACTGGACCAAAGAAAGACCAAACTGTGACAGGGCAAATTCCAAACTCTGTATTTCCATGTCCAATGTCAAAGTACTACTTAGATCTCCCACTCCTTCAAGCTTTACTGCAGCACGCTTATCTCTCTTGGGCTGGTTCCACACCTTGTCTGTAGGAGGTATCTGACACCTCCAACATCTTGGTTTCACTAAGGCAACCCAGGCTTCACCTTGACAGCTTTATGCAATGGCCTCTCTAGTCCTCCATGGGGGGACTGCCTTGCCAAACGTCTGGCCTCAGCAGCTTTCTAAACCTCTGTGGAAGATTTCATAACCCCCTTCCCTGTATCCTTCTTAACTCTAAATTCAAAACCACCTGGCTAAAGCTGCTAAGTTCTTCTGCTTGCTGGGAATGGAACCTGGGCCCCTTCTTGACTTGGCACTTGCATAAATTTTGTTATGGTTTCCTTTGAGCCTTAAGTTTTCCATTGATTCCTTTTCACATAACTTGTGCCTTTTGCTTTTCAGATATTAGAGCTTGATTCACATGGCATTGTTTTTCCTGGTGTAAACAGTGTAAACTACACTCCTGGTGTAGTGAGGAAATACACACACACACACACATACACGCACACATGCACACACATGTATGAATGCACACATACATACAGAGAAATATTTCTGCAAATCAGAGTGGGGAATTTGAGAGCCTAAAAAAACTCCATTCTTTCCTGGATTACTCAGGTTTCTAGGTTTTTAAAGTGTCTTCCTTCCTTAACTTAGGGTTGGTCAATTTGAACAGAGACAGAATAGTTGTTTGGCTCACAACTGTTGTGTAAACATATTCTGACCTGACCTTGAACTCTTAGGACTGGTCCACCAGCAACAGAGTCCTACTGGTAGGACAGGAAAACAGCCCGCCAAGTTTAGGTTTGTAGCTGGCAGGCTTTTGTCTCAGGTAAGGAGGGTGAAGAAGCCAGTCATGTTGGCCACAAGGTTGCCAACCATCTGGAGAGAAGAGTGCCAGCATTTTTATGACCTAGTCATGCTCCCTCTTCCCATCTGTTTGTCTATCAAGGATCTGTCTAACTCCTAATCTTCATCACCCCCCCCATTCTCAGAGATCTCCCTATCTGATGCTGGGGTTTGGGGGTACCAACTGCTCTAACTTGTTCCAGATAATACAGGGGTCAATGAGAGAGGGGTAGCCGTCAGAGTGTCTCAGATGCAGATCAATCTAAGGGGTCAGAATAAAACTTAATCAGTAGTAAAGATACAAATCACAAAGCAGCCATTTGATGACTGTGTTAACCTCGGAGCATAATCTGTGAGTAAGGCAGCATTTTGATGAGTCCTCAGAGGGGATTTTGAGAAGAGATCTAACAAATGTTACTATCTAGAGGTCTTGATCAGGTTTGTCTCCTCTGCCAATTAAAAAATTAAAAGGCAGGAGAAATCTACAGTGAGACAGGTATAGCAGTGTGAGAAATCTCAAACGCAGCAGACAGAGTCATTCTTTGAAGAAAGGCTTTTGTTAGGGGTAAGGAAACACACAGAGAGACAACTAGCAGAGGGTCTTTCTCTCCCAGGCAGTTTTCCTAAGTGGCTTCCAGCCCCTGGAATCAGCAGATTAGCTTCTCTTAGCTCCTGTTCTCTTACATTCCTCAACTTCCTACTCTAAACTCCTTCTTGGCTAAGGTAAATGCTTAGATCACACCAAAGGACTAAAGCCTGGGCTTTGAGAAAGCACAATCATTAGGAAACATGAAACAGAACAGTGAGCCTAGAGGAATGGCAAGAAAAGAAGGAGATGTCAGTGTGGAGACTACAAAGTCTAGGAAGAGAGATTTTAAAGCACAACAGAGATGTTGTACCATTGAATTAGGTCAGTAAAGCAGTCATTCCAGACCATTGAAAAAGCAATTCTGATGTTGAAACAGAGAGTGTCATACATTTAGGAAGTGATCCTTAGAAGTGGACAAATGGGTTGCAGCTAGAGCCCTGCTGTGGACTCTTCTCATACTGTCAAATTCCCACTCACAACCAAGGATTTCACAGGTTCTATGCCTGAAGCCTGTTCTTTCAGGTTTGTAACAAACATACATTAACAAACTATGGGTATAGCAAATATATTTATTTAATTGATTATTATTTTTATAATAAAAAATTGACACATTTATGTATTTTATGGCATTTACATACATGAGCACCGCCATTCATATTCCTTAGCCTTTGAGAATGTTAGGGCTGAGGTATAACAATAGGATAAAGGTGAAGAGATGGGAACTATCATGGATTTCTTATTTTTGTTTCTGTTCAAGAGTGTTTATATCGACGAAACACAAATGTTTTAAGGAAGAGTAAAACCATACAGGAGAATAAGAAAACCAATATATCAGCTACCAAGGTATATGAACAATAGGCCTTGGAAATGAAGCAGAGTAGAAAGGTTAGATTTAGACAGCACCAGAAGAGAAAGCAAGAATGAGTTTATATTGGGCAAGTAAATGGTGGACCTAGGAGTTGGTGTGTGTTGAGTTTCTCATGGAAATTAACTCTGTAAAAAAAAAAAAGCTATACTAAATGCTTTCCTATATTATGTTGCTCAAGTCCTTTTGTCAATGCCATCAATATGTTCTATATGACTTATTTTGATATCACTTATTGGTCTACCTTAACTTCCGTGACATGGGAGTTCAAGAGTCTCCCAAGTTGAAGAAACAATTGTTTCAATTTGAAATTATTGCATTAACAAGCCAAATCATGGTGAATTGAAACATCAAGGATTTGTTTCTCCCTGTAATTCTGTAGACTGATAGAGTGGCTTTGATGCTGCTTTCAACTGGTCTTGTTGGAGTTAGCTAGAGGACAAGCCCCAAGCCCCAGAGAGTCCCAACAGACCAGACTCAGCAGCACATCCAGGAAGATGGTGGCAGTGGTGTTGAAGAGAGGAGAGAGTGATATCAATAGCAGGCCCCATCAAGAAGGTTAAACTCTGTTTCCAAAGGCAAAAATTGGGTGTTTCCATTGATGGAGCCAGGGATTATAGGGGTCTAGTTAATCTGACCTCTGACTACTATCTTGGGATCTACTGAGGGCAACTATGTTGGTGCCAAGGTCTCTAATGGGGGTTTTTCAGTCCTTTGTCTTAAGATATATATTAATAATGACTGTTGTCCTGGGATCCAATGTTAATGTAGGAAAAAAATCTAGGAACTCAGAAAGATGAAAATGAAGCCAAGAAAATAAGACACAGAGTGGAGTTAGCTGAACGACAGGGCACACCTTTAAATCTTTACTGTCAAGCCATAATTCCATTCTGTGACTGTGAGGCTAAAGGTAGGGCTGCTTTACAACATCTCCCCAGTTAAAACCAGTCTAGGATGGATCCCTTGATAGCCTGAACCCGCCGCAGCATAGAAAAAAAGGAAACATCTGGAGTCACACTTGCATGGGAATGTCGGCTTTGGACAAGTTGGTCCTTCTCACTTAGCGTCATTTTCCTCTCAGTAAAATATGAACACAAGTATTCCTGTTTACTCCTTTACCAGCTTGCTACACATATTGGAAACAAAATATGTAAAGAATCTGTCATATAATAGATTGTAGTTAGATATTCTATCCTGGAAGAGAATGATGCTTCATTTCCCTTCCAAGGCTAGCTTCACATCAAACTTTTGAAGGTATATATACACATACATATGGTAGGTCACTGTTCTAAAGTATGGTGTGTTGTACAAAATATATCTTTAAAATGGAATTTTAATAATTAAAGCCTCATATAAGTAAAATTTCTGGTATTTTCTTCCTGTGCACGGCCAATTGCATTCTTCTCGTAGTGCTGGAATATGTGGCGATGTTGCAAATCATGCAGGAAGAAGTGATGACGGAGGGCCACCAGCATCTAGCGATTGCCATGGTTTCTCACTTGATACAGAACAACCATTCAAAAAGTGTGCAGTGTTGTACTCCTTGCAGTAGAATATTTTCCCTAAATAGTTAATCAAAACAGCCAAGGAAAACTGCATCACATTTTAGTAAATATCAAGTGTTCTGGTTGTCCATCTTCTGTTGCAGATAATGTCTTACTGCTTCTGTTTTCTTAAGTCACTGAAGAGTTAATGCCCTCAGCTCTACTCTTCTACCTCCACCCCCTCCACTCATTCTCTTAGCTACACTTATCCTTCCTATGATAACTGACATTAGCCCTGTAATCTTCATGTTATCCTTGCTACTGACAGCTTGATTTTCTGTCCCAGTGTATAATATAAATGTTATTCCATTTAATATCCATAATTTGGTCCTCTGTCTCAAGCACACCTGACACTTTGTGCTTTGTACTCTGTGTCTGTACATTCTGTCATAATAGGTCTAATTATATTCCATGTACTTTGCAGAAAAGGACAATGGGAATCTAGCAAATCACATTGCTTTTCCTAGCATTTTTCTCTAGCTGTAATAATGGAGTTTAAAAATTACTAGGCATTTACTGTTACTATAATATCAAGTCACAATGTATCATTTCTAATACACAACTATAATTAGACTAAGTAATTTGAAGAAAAAAGCAGTCGTTGAGAGACTAGTAATAAGCAAAACAGAAATGTCTAAAACTATGACCTCTCTAACAAAGATTTATTTTCCAAACTCTTTTAAAACTATTAACTTACATGTATTTTTAAATTAGATTTATTTTATGTGTATGAGTACTTTGTCTGCTTATATGTCTGTGCACCACATGCATGCCCAGTACTTGTAGATTAACTGGAACTACAGATGTTTGTGAACCAGATGTGGATGCAGGGTACTAAACTCAGGTCCTCTGCAAAAGCAGCCAGGGCGCTCTCTCTCTCTCTCTCTCTCTCTCTCTCTCTCTCTCTCTCTCTCTCTCTCTCTCTCTCTCTGTCTCTCTCTCTAGCCATGTTAAATTCATTAAAGAATTAATACCCACCCAGGCCATTGTCCTGCACAATTTTAATCCTCTTTAATCTCAGCATTCAAGAGATAGAGGCAGGCAGATCTCTGTAAATTCCAGGCCAGGCTATCTACAGAGCTAGCTAGTTTCAAGACAGCCAAGGCTACACAAAGAGACCTTGTCTCAAAAAACAAACAAAGAATTAGATATCATAAAGCTTAAATTTGTTATTCACCAAATATAAAATACTCTGCAAAATACATATGTTATCTCATTTGATTATCATAGTTAACAAACGAAAATGGCAGGACATGAGAAATTTTTAGATTTAAAGGCACAGTGGGGTGTTGGAGGAGGTTTTATTTGACCCAGCCGCCTCACTAGCTTTGACACAAAATAATCACACAGAAACTGTATTAATTAAATCACTGCTTGGTTCATTAGCTTTAGCTTCTTATTGGCTAACTCTTATATATTAATTTAACCCATTTCTATTAATCTGTGTATCACCACTAGGCTGTGGCTTACCGGGTAAAATTCCTAGTGTCTGTCTCCTGCAGCTACATGGCTTCTCTCTGTTTCCACCCTTCTTTCTCCCAGCATTCAGCTTAGTTTTCCCTGCCTACCTAAGTTCTGCCCTATCAACAGGCCAAGGCAGTTTCTTTATTCATTAACCAATAAAAGCAATACATAGCCAGAAGGACCTCCCACACCAGTGGGGGACAATGATACTACCTTGACTTGCAAACTGTTTGTGGCCTCCATTAGCTACAAACTTTATTCTAGTGTAATTCATATTATTCCCTGAATCTCAGGAGCAATCCAAATATACATAATTTTCTAAACTGTGTAAAAAACTTTAAAACAGTATGTTCATTAATATATTTGTCATCATGTAAAGGTTAAATTTTAGGAATTTGCCAGTTCCTTATGTAGCCTGACAAGGGGCTATGTCCCTACATAGTCTACCTTACAAAATAAACAGAACATACATTCATGAGTTTCCTACCGGGATCAAAACATAACATCTCACCTCATAAATACATAACTATGTGCCAGTCAAAAACCTAAGGAAGTTAACTATACCCACAAAACCACAAACAACAGATTATCTCACACCAGAAAATCCCAAAGAAGAGAAACAAACACACCAATACCACCACCAACAACAACAACAACAAAAACAAAAATAACAAGAACTAGCAACTACTGGTCATTAATATCCCTTAATATCAATGAACATACAAGAAACACACCTCAATTACAAAGACATTACCTCAGAATAAATGATTGGGGAAAGATTTTCCAATCAAATCTACCTAAGAAACAAGCTAGTGTGGCTATCCTAATATCTAGCAAAATAGACTTCAAACTAAATTTAGTCAAAAACGATGAAGAAGATCATATCAAATGAACAATAATCAACATCAAATGGAAAAACAAAAAGCCCGGAATAGACAAAACAATTCTGTATAATACAGGAAATTTGGAGGCATCACCATCCCTTATTTCAAACTCTACTACAGAGCTACAGTAATGAAAACAGCTTGGTAATGGCATAAAAACAGAAAGGAGGACTAATGGAATCAAATTGTAGACCGGGATATCAATCCACACAATCTATGAACACCTGATTTTTAACAAAGAAACTAAAATTATAAAATGGAAAAAAGAAAGCATCTTCAACAAATGGTGTGGTGTAACTGGATATTGACATGTACAAGAGTACAAATAGATATCACCATGCACAAACCTCAAGTTCAAATGGATCAAAGACCTCAATATAAAACCAACCACTCTGAGCCTCATAGAAAAGAAAGTGATAATAGCCTTGAATGCATTGGCACAGGAGACCACTTCCTAAATATAATTCCAGAAGCACAGACACTGAGAGAAGCAGTTAATAAATGGAACCTCCTAAAACTGAGAAACTTCTGTAAAGCAAAGGACACAGTCAATAATACAAAATGGAAGCCTACAGAATGGGAAAAGATCTTCACCAACCCCACATCAGGCAGAGGACTGATCTCCAAAATATACAAAATACTCAAGAAATTGGCCATCAAAAGAACAAATGAGCCAAAAAAATATATGGGGCACAAACATAAACAGAGAACTCTCAATAGAGGAATCTCAAATAACCAAAAGACACTTAAGGAAATGCCCAGCATCCTTAGCCATCAGAGAAATGCAAATCAAAACAGCTCTGAGATTCCATCTCACACCTGTAAGAATAGCCAAGATCAAAAATCACTGATGATAACTTAGGCTGAAAAGGATGTGGAATAAGGGGAACACTTTCCTATTGCTGGTGGGTGTGCAAACTTGTACAGCTGCTTTGAATAACAGTATGGTGATTTCTCAGAAAATTAGGAATCAGTCTACCTCAAGACCCAGAAATACCACTCTTGGGCATACACCCAAAAGATGCTCAGTTATGCCACAAAGACATTTGTTCAACTATATTTATAGCAGCATTGTTGTAATTAGAGGGAGAGGTGTGCGGGTTGTGTTCCCCAGCGCCTGGCTCCCAAGCCCCCAGCTGCCGGCCCGCTCAGCTGCTGGTTGCTTGCTTATGCCCGAAATGAGAACATGAGAACGGTATTCATTTAAACTCTGCCTGGCTTATTATCACTAGCCTTTTCCAGGCTAGCCCTCACCTCATAAACTAACCCATTATAAAAGTCTGTAAGTCACCACGTGGTGACTTACAGGAAAGGTCTAACCTGCATCCGTGGCTCGTGGTGTCTGCTCACTTCCTTTCTTCTCCTCCCAGCACTTCTGTTCTGTCTACTCCGCCCACCTAAGGGCTGACTTAACTATAAGCCAGGCAGCTCTTTATTTAACCAATCAAAGCACAGAAATACAGGTGGACCCTCCCACACAGCATTATTTTTAATAACCATAACCTGAAAACAACCTAGATGTCTCTGAACTGAAGAATGGATAAGGAAAATGTGGTACATTTACACAATGGAGTACTACTCAGCAGAAAAAAGTAACGACATCTTGAAATTCACAGGCACATGGATGGAACTAGAAAAGAAACATACTGAGTGAGGTAACCAAGACTCAGATATAATATATATTGTCACATATAACTGGCTTTTAGACATAAAAACAAAGAATAACTAGCCTACAGTCCACAACACCAGAGAACCCAGACAACAAAGAGCACCCTAAGAGAGATGTACATGGATCCCCCTAGGAAGGAAAAAAATGACAAGATCTCCTGAATAAATTGGGAACATGGGTAGCAGGGGATAGGGTGGAAATGGAGAGGAGAGGAAGAAAGGGGAGTGGAAAAAATGTATAGCTCTTAATTAAACAATAAAACACAATTTAAAAAATTTAATAGTTTTGCTTCTATTGGGGGAAAAGAAGTAAAGTTTGCCAATGACAGAAAGGATAAAATAATGGATAAAGGATAAAGGATGATAAAGAATAAGGCTAATAAATGCAAGCCTAAAGATAGCATAAGGAAATTTATGACCTGCCTTTAAAGTAAAAATCTCATAACTTTTGTAAATATAAAAAAATTGACTATATTCCTATATATCAAACTCTTACATCTCTAGAATGTGAGCATATCACATGCATGTGTATTTTATTTCATAAAACTTGGCCAAAAAGCTTATATATGGTAAGATCGGTTTTATATTGTATCAAATTGAATGACAGTAATTGTACTTTTTAATTCCTACCAAAGATGGCATACCATGCTTATTATCTGTGTCTGGTTTACAAAGACTTGGTTTTGGAACTATATATATGGTTTGTATTTCTATGAATAGATTTGTTAAAAATTGATTAGAGAATTCATTGAAAACTATCTTCTCAATTAAAATCCCGGTGTATTCAATACTAGCTTGCATTTCTCCGATTATCCCATGCATTTAATGATGTTAATTTCAGTACTCCTCTGATGTATTGTAACATGAGGGGCCGGCTCGTTGGGGTTTCTGTCCCACCCGGTACCCCACAGCCAGCAAGCCCCAAAGAAAATCACATAGAGAATCTACATTAGGTTATAAACTGATTGGCCCATTTGCTCAGTCTTCTTACTAGCTCTTGTAACTTATATTAACCCATTGTTCTTATCTATGTTAGCCACAGGGCCGGTACCTTTTCTCAGCAAGGCAGCTTACATCCTGCTTCTTAGATGGACTGAGCAGGAATGCCAAGGAAGCTTCCTGCTTCCCAAATTTTCCTGTTCTCACCACTACTTCCTATGTGGTTTTCCCGCCTATACTCCCTGCCTGGCCAATCAGCACCACTGAAGCTTCCCTGGCATTCACCAAAGAGTCAACATGTGAGCTGCCTGGCTGAGAAAAGGTACCAGCCATGTCTCTTTTATCATGAATGGATGTCAAACTTTGTCAGAAGTCTTTTGTACATCAGCTGAGACGCTAATGTGCTATCTGTTCTTACATTTATTTATGTGAAAATTATACTTATTGACTTGTATATACTTAACCAGCCATAGAGCTCTGAGATTAAATAAACATGGTCATTTCATATTATTGTTAAAACATTAAATATAGTGAACAAACAAAGTATTTCAAAAGCTAAGAGAAACATCATATATAGAAGTACATCTCAATAATGGCTTTCTCAGCAAAACTTTAAAATCCTGAAGTGTTTGGAATGATGTGCCAACCCTGACTACTCAGAAAAATGATCTGTCATAATTAAAGGATAAAGAAACAATCTCCTTGTTAAAATTTTTAAAGGAAATTTTTGAGAAAAGTTCTTTGAGCTGATAAGAAAGATAAATACATCCATAAGGCTACAGGAAAGAGCAAACTGTGCTGGAACAGTAGTTAAGGAAATGAGTAATAGGAAACCCCTAACCACTACAAAATTAATAAAGTCATGAATTAGTTTACACCTCTCAATAACAATTCTAAATACGTATAGCCTCAGTTCCCTAATCAAAAGAAACAGAACAGCATACTGGATTTTAAAACAAGATCTATTTATTTGTTGCCTCCAAGAAATGGCCTTCGCCATCAAAAACTGGTACAGCCTTAGGATGACAGGATGGAAAACAGCATTCTATGCAAACAGACCAACAAACAGGTGTTGTTTGTTGTTGAAAAGGTAAACTTCAAACAAAATTTTAAAAACTAGATTCCTTCCTCCTAATTAAAGGACAATGTTTTAAAAGGAATTACAGTTCTAAATATATACCCACCAAATCCTGTGCATATAATTTCATGAACATTACTGTATTTAAAGACACAGATTTGTCTCAGTAAAATAATAATGTATGATTTAAATACCTAATTCTCACTAATGAATATGTCTTGTTAATAACAAATAAAGAGAATTTTTTGCTTAATATATAATAGATCAAATTAACCTAAGAGACATCTATAGAAGAAACTGTCTATATTGAGACACAAACTAAAGCCTAAGGAATAGAAGAAAATTGAAATAATCAATTGTATTCTCTCTAATCATAATAGAATAAAACTAAAAATAAAATAGCATATGAAGATATCTGTGTTTTCTATATGCACAAATAGTCTATAATTTCTATATACACAAATTTATGAAGATTAAACCTATAGTCATTATTACCATGATCCAAAAACCAGATAAAGACATACAAAAATATATAAATCTATTTCCCTAGTGAACATAGATGCAAAAATTCTCACCAAAATACTTGCAAACAGAATTCAATCACATGTCAGAAGGATCATTCACCATCATCAACTTAGCTTTATTCCATAGATGCAAGTTGGATGGTTCAACATATGCAAATCAGTAAATATAATACATCATATAAATGGATTCAAAGAATCACATGATCATCTCAATAAATGTTGAAAATGTTTTTGACAAAATTCAATATTTCTTCACAATAAAAGCACTGAAAAGACTGGGAATAGAGGGAGTATATGTCAACATAACAAAGGTTATACATGGTAACCCTTCAGCCAACATTATAGCAAATAAGTAATAACTGAGGTCCTTATGTCTCACCTGCATTAAAGCCTATTCCAAATGTATGAAAGACCTATATGTAAGACCTGAAACTCTGAAAACATTACAGGGAAAACACTCTAGATCTAGGCATAGGTCTATGTTCCATCTAAGCACAAACTAGGTCTAAGCCTGCTTAGCTTCCAAATGAAGTATATTCAGGGTGGTATGTTCATGGACAGGAAAGACATGCTTAGTACACTCTAGTCACTCAGAGAAGAAGACCAACAAAAGGCAAATAGAACCTATGAAATAAAAGGCTATAAGCTAAATAATCAAGTTCTTATGGACTGAATGAGCATAAGATCTAACTGAACCCTCTGTATGTGGTTGACAGTTGAGGCAGACTGAGAGGCCAATGATAATGGCACTGGGATTTGTCTCTACTGCATGTACTGACATTTTGGGATCTTATTCTCTTTGGATGCATATCTTCCTAAGCCTGGATATAGGGGGGACAGCCTTGGGCTTCCCACAGGGCAGAGTGCCTTGCCCTCTCTTAGGACTGGAGGAGGTGAGGGAAGGTTTGTGGGGGAGCAAGAGGAAAGTGGAAGGAGGGGAGGAAGTGGGAATTTTGATTGGTATTATTTATAAAGTAATAAAAAAAGACACAGTCTGCAGAATGGGAGATAATTTTATCTGCATGTACTCTGACACAGAATATCTAGAATATACAAAGAACTCAAACACCTAAGAATAACCCAATCAATAAATAGGCTAAAAAATGTTCAGACAGTTTTCAGAAAATAAAATAAAAATGGTCAATAGTCATACAGGAAAAAAGTTCAGTATCCATAGCTTTCAAGAAAAAGCATATTAAACTACTCAAAGATTGTACCTCACTTCAATCAGAATGACAACAGATGCAGGCAAAGATATGGAGAGAAATTGGGGAACCCTTGTTTGTTGCAGATTTGATCACATTGTGAACCCTGAGATTGCATTGTTTACTGGAGGAGCCTGCTTACAGCTGTGGTATGGCTCAGCCCTAGCACATCCCTTTAACCTAACAGCTTTCTGCTTGAATATTGTAAACAGGATTAAATAAAATCAACCATAGGTCAAGAGGCACAACAAGCAACCAGTTGAC
>JAQHUG010000009.1:7719794-7798422 GCA_028555095.1 Dicrostonyx torquatus | reverse complement strand
AACAGAACTACTATGGGACACATATACCCAAAGAACTCTGTGTTCTATTTCAGAAATATTTACACATCCATGTTTATTACACTACTTGCAGCAGAAAAGAAATAAAACAGCTTAGATGTTCATCAAAGATGAATGCATAATGAATATATATATATGTGTGTGTGTATAATAAAATTTCATTCAGTCATAAAGTACAGTGAAATTTGCAGGACAGTTTATGAAAGTAGAAATAGTATAGTGTTATTCTGGCTGTTGTTGTTTATTTACTCGCTGACTCTTTTGACTTTTTGACTCTTTGATATTTTGGCTTTTGGGAGGCGCCACCCAGCTCACAAATAAATCATTTAATAATGTCTGGCCTTAACTTGGCCTGCTTCTTGCCAGCTTTTCTTAACTGAAAGTATCCCAACTACCTTTTCCTCTAGGCTTTTTCCTTTTCTTACTTCTGTATATCTTACTTTTACTCTTACTCCATGACTAGTTGGGTGGCAGGCCCCTGACATCCTCCACCCCTTGTTCTCTTGTTGTTTCTTCCATTAATACTCTCTGCCTACCAGCCTCGTCTATCCTTTCTCCTGCCTCGCTGTTTGCCCTTCAGCTCTATTAGACCATCAGGTATTGTAGACAGGCAAAGAATCACAGCTTCCCAGAGTTAAACGAATGCACCATAAATAAAAGCAAACACATTAGACAAATGTTCCACAGCATAAACAAAAGTAACACACCTTAAAATAATATTCTACATAGTATAATAAGTGAAGACTGAGTTACAGAAAGATAAATACTGCGTATTGCTCTCATATGCAGATCCTATCTTCTAATCTGTATCTGCAAGTATGTGCGTGTGTGCATGTGTGTGCACACAGTGAAGGTTCTTCCAGTAACAAAGAAAAGTGAATATGGTTTACAGGGAAATGGATATGGCAGAAAATAATATGAGTAAGCCAGTCCTAGAAAGACAGACACTGTATGCTCTCTTTGATCTGTGGTCCCTCAACTTTTATATAAGTGCACAAAATTATACATGTATGTATATATAACATTAGAGCAGGAGCAAAATTGTCTGAGGGAAAAGGGGCTAAATGGAGGGGGCAAGGTTAAGAAAAGGATGGTGGTTGTAGGGAGGGAATGCATTCAATGTGTAATATACCCTTGTATGAAAATGTTCCCGTGTGACATAGCACTGTGTGCAATGAACAGGCATAAAGGAGAGGATGTTAAGACTGGTAAGATGGTTCCGTGAGGAAAGGCGCCGATAGTCTGAGTTTGAGCATCCTGGAGCTCACGTGGCAGACAGAGAGAAAACCGGACGTTTTCCTCTGGCCCCACATGTGCATTGTGGCACATGTGTACACACACACACACACACACACACACACACACACATGCACGTGCAAAATAAAATTTATTTTAAATCTGTTAAGCCAATAAAAGATTATTGGTTAAAATACTACTAGGCATAGGCAAGAAGAGGAAATACAGAAAGCAAAATAGAAAATAAGAAAAAAACATTTTCCACAAATGAAAAATGCTTTAACAAAATTATCCAAATGTATGAAGCTTAATGACAAACAAAAACATAAATAAAAATTAAATGCGGCACAGTTAAGATCCTTCTAAATGTATGATGGGTAATCATATGAAAAAGAAAAAAGTTGAAGAAAGGGCAGGGAACATAGAGGCACCTTCTTTCTGTGTCCTCAACAACCAAAGTCACACTACATGCATGGAGTGGAGGGTTCTTCCACCTGCGGGATCTGTCCTCTCCTTTGCTCGATGCTCTGGCTGAGTCTGCACAAGCATCTCATGCCCCCTCCCCCCTGCCCCAGATGTCTTCACAGAGACATTTTCCACTTTTGCCAGTCAGGGGCCTCTGCTTGATACACTTACTTTTGTCTTTTGTGGCTGAAGATCTTCCCACTTTCCTGAGACACTTCAGACTACACTGCCGCGTGGATAATGTTTTAGTCGGGGCTAAGTGTACTGTGTGTGTTGGGAGCCGTCTCCAAAATGCTTTGAGTATGGGAAGTAGCTACAGCACTGGAGCAGTAGAGGAAGAGAATCTACATTCTTCCTTTCAAAGCCTCCTGAGTATCAATCACCTTGCTGTAGGTAAAGGACTCAGGACCTATATTAGAGAAGCACAGACGAGTGGATCCTGAATTTGATTTATCCACTGGCCTCAGGCTCAGAGCTATCAAAGTCTCAGTTCATTCTCACTTGAAGCAATCTAATCACAGTCACTGAGGGAGGGCTGTTTCTCTATGCAGTTTGCATCCTGAGTCTGTCTCTTGCCACCAGCACCTTTCAGCCCATTAGTTCAGTACATTAGTTCAGCCTTCCTGTATGTTAAAAGTGTATTTTCCTGGGCCTTCACTTTCTCTGAAGCTGTGGCATGGCCCCACTGGGTGTTTCTGGTCTCCGGTCTTCAGGCTACCTCAGTTTTTTAAGAAGAGTTTCTCTCTTAAGGTGGAAGAGAGCATGAAATAGTCCTGCATTGCTGTATTAGTCAAGGTCCCCTAGAGGAATAGAACTTATAGAATGATTATATATACATTTATATAGGATTTGTTTGAATAGTTTTCAGGCTGTGGTCCAGCAAGTCCAACAATGGTTGTCAATCAATGGGAGGTCCAAGAATCCAGTAGTTGTTCAGTCCATGAGACTGGATTTCTCAGCTGGTCTTCAGTATATACCAGAATTCCAAGGAAGTAGGTCGTAATTGCAGTACAGGAATGGACTTGTCACTGAGAGCAAATGGAAAGAGAAAGCTTCCTTTTTCCATGTCCTTTACATAGACTGCCAGCGGAGGTGTGGCCCAGAACAAAGGTGGGTCTTCCCACCTCAAAGATCTGCATTAAAGGTGGATCTTACCACCTCAAATAATATGATTAAAAGAAATCCCTCACAAGAGTACTGGTTTTGGTTAATTCCAGATATAGTCAAGTAGACAATCGAGACTAGCCTTCATAGTTGAGCTCTCAGAAGCTGAGATTATCAGTATAAGCCTTGCCCATCAGCATTGGGTCACAGAAGAGGGAGGGGATCATGAGATGCCATTCCTCCATAATGATATAAACCCAGTTAATGAGAGAGCCTTGTCTTCAGTGCCATAGCACTATCTCAGCTCCTGTAAATAACTCCTTAGTCCACCATGCTCCTGTAAACACCATAATTAAACTCAATGAATCATAAAGAAATGGGGAAATGAGGGAGAGAGAGGGGAAAAGGAAGAGGAACGGAGAGGGAAGGAATGAGGGGAAAGATGGGTGGAGGGAGGAAAAGGACTGAACAGTAGCACTGGGTAGGGGACAAGAAAGGGTTGAGAGATGTGCGTGAATGGACTCAGAATAGTGTGTGTGTGTGTGTGTGTGTGTGTGTGTGTGTGTGTGTGTGCACGTGTGTGAGCACAGGCATGCACAAATGTCACAATGAAACCTACCATTACGTATAATTAGTATATGCAAGTAAAAGGGGGGGAGGTCGTGACATACCTCAAGTGGTATGTCATGACAAAATGGGATCTTCCTCTCCTGCTGGGTGATCCACCAGTGCAGTCCCTGTCTCCTCTGCACTGGTCACTGGAGCTGATGTTCCTGAGAGCCTGGCTTGTCCTGAGAAGGCAGGCCTGGCCTTCCATCAGGATTCCCTTTGGAAGCATCTTCTGGGTCCTCACAAGGAACTGCAGAGCTGAAGCTGTAGTCAGCTTCTTGCCTGTCTGCATCTTGTGTTTTACGTATTTTGCCCTGGTTCTTTTTGCTGCCTCTGTGGGTTCCCAAGGCTTTTCTACTATATCCTTTTGCAATAAGTCATTTTCAAATTCTTTTTGACTCTCTTCCTGTAACTTACAAACAACTTAAAACAAACAAACAACAGACCCACTCAGAGTGCCTTCCACGACTGTATCTGTGCTATCACGAAGACCCCTTTCATCTTAGCTTGGTTTCCAAACGCTCGATTGAAGTAGATTACCTTTGATGTCAAGTTACAGCTTCGAAAACTATCAACAAAAGGATTATTTCAACACCCCATTAGTAACTCTAGACTGGAAAGCAATTTCAAGCGTTACAATATAAGCTCTAGCTTTCCGAGGAAGTTTTCAGACTAGAAACTGCATTTTTGTGAATGTTTCCAATGTCTTCAAATTTTATAGAAATGCTTTGTATATTGCAGGTACTGATGCAGAAAGACATACTAAAAAACAAAAAGAAATGAATGTCACCACACAGGTATTTTTGCTAAATCATATTTTTTCAATAGAAAATTCTGGCTACAGACACTGTTAATAGTGTGTTTTCAAAATGCTCCAAATTTCTCAACCAGATAATTAGCTATTGTTTTATTTTTACTTTGAAAAATTCTTACTCTATAGTATTCCTTCTTTCAGGGAAGATTGTTCAGTGGGCTGAGTCTTCCCCCGTGCTCTGGCTGACCTGCAACCCTCAGTGTTTAGACAGAAAGGGAAGGGATTGGACATGATATCCTCTGGAATTTTTGAGGGAGGGGATTCAGTTCTTCATTCTACTCTCAACCCAGCTACTAGCATACTGTAACATGAGGGGCCTGTTCGATGGGGTTTCTGTCCCACCCGGTACCCCACAGCCGGCAAGCCCCAAAGAAAAGTCACACAGAGACTCTGCATTAGGTTATAAACTGATTTTGCTCAGTTTATAAACCCATTTGCTCAGGCTTCTTATTAGCTCTTGTATTATATTAACTTATATTAACCCATTATTCTTATCTATTTGGCCACATGGCTCGGTAGTCTGTGTATTGTATTGGAGGCTGGAAGTGTCAACTCTCCCCCAGGAGCTAGAGTTACAGGTGGTTGGAAGCTGTCCGATGTGGATGGTGGGAACCAAACTCAAGTCCTTTTCAAGAGCAGTGAGCCAACTCTCCAGCCAGATCTATTCTTTCTTAATTGCAATGCCTTTTTAGCCACATACCCATGTAGTCACGCCCCTCTTCACGCCTTCTCCAGGCCCAAACACCATCTTTTCAGAGGGGCATTTCTTGGAAACTGAGTTAGATATCATTCCATTCTAAAGTTCCACATCTTTCTAAAGTTCCACATGTTTCTGTTCATTTCTTTCTTTCAATCTCTTTCTTTTGCTCTTTCTTGTTTCTTTCATTCTTTCTTTCACTGGTTTTTGAAGTGAAATAAGGTCTTGCTAGGTAGCATTGTCTGCACTGGACTTCTTAAGTAGATAGACCAGTTCTGAACTTTCAGCAATCCTCTTCCCTCCGTATTCTGTAGGCCAGGATTACAGCAATTTTTCTCTGTCTGTGGACATTATACATTCCCTATTTCTTTCCATGCCCTAATTTTCTTCTTTACATTGTCACTAAGTAGCATATAGTATTTGATTGCTTGTTGTCAATCATAAATTCCATAAAAGTAGATTATCTGTGTTGCTAACTATCTACTAGAATAGTACCTGGCTTACATAAGCACTCAAAAATATTTGTTTTGTTTTATTGATATATAATCTTGTCATGTAGCCTAGATTGGGCTGGAACTTGAGAGTCTCCTACCTCAGCTTCCTGGGTGCTCGGATTATAGACATGTACCACCACCACTTCCACTAATAAATGTTAATTGAACTAGTGAATAAATATTTAAGCGATAAAATGTGGAAATGTATTTATGCAAATTAAGCACATTTCTTTACATAGTAACCTTTCCTAAGCCCCTCTCCCATCACTATAACTACCACATCCCATAATTAGTAGTGGAATTACTATCAGCAAAAGTAGAAATCAGTTTCACCTAAACCTCCATTTGTTCATGGATGGATAGAGATTTAAGGGACATCAATTTCATCATGGCCACCAACCTTGTCTATAGGTTCTTAGTATCTTGTAACATACTGTTTCCACCTGATAGCATCACCTGAATCCCCCTTGGGAATCCTGTGACTGCTCAAGATGATAGATGTGACTCTAACCCATAAATGTCCTCTCAATGCCTAGTATTAGTAGGTTAGGAACTTACTCTCCATTTATAACCCAGGGTAGAAAGAAAATTAAAAGGTTCTCCAGGCTCTCAACATACACAAAGTACCAAACTGCCTTTGTAGCGAAGACAAAGGAGGAATGTGCCAAGTCAGCTCATCAGGGCACTGTATGTCTCCCAATTCTTTGGTTTACATTTTCTAAAACTTCCTTAAATAACCTCGTGGAGCCTAGACTTAAGAGGTGAAGAGATCAAAGCCCAAAGACCTAGCTCGCAATCTTGCTGTAGTGTTCTGTGGCTCCTTGACAATGAAGTGGATCGGTCTTGCTAAATATATCCTGTCTCCAGGTGGTGGTGGCACACGCCTTTAATCCCAGCACTCGGGAGGCAGAGGCAGGCGGATCTTTGTGAGTTCGAGACCAGCCTGGTCTACAAGAGCTAGTTCCAGGACAGGCTCCAAAGTTACAGAGAAAACCTGTCTTGAAAAAAAAACAAAAACATATATATATATATATATATATATCCTGTCACCATTTGTACCTTCATAGCAGACCAGGAAGGAGGTTTGGGCTATCTTTCCTTGATATTGACCACTAATGTTATAACAATGAAAAACAGCAAAACAACACTGTTCTTTCTCTAGTTTTCCTCTTTCTGACTTTTCTAACTTAAACATTACTGTTCACAAAAGTCATCTACTCTCCTTCAAAACACTCACATATTTTTTTTCTCTCTCTCTCCCCTTAAAGCAGTGATCCTCAACCTTCCTAATGTTGAAACCCTTTAATACAGTTCCTCATTTTATAGTGACTCCCTAACCAAAAAATTATTTTCATTGTCACTTCAAAACTCTCGTTTTGCTACTGCTATGAATCATAATGTAAATACATGGTATGCAGATGGTATTAGGCGACCCCTGTAAAAGGATCACTAGATCCCCCAATGGGGTCGTGATCTCCAGGTTGAGAACTATTAACTTAAAGTTAATGATTCCTATATTAATGATTCAGTGGTGTAGGAGGTGCTTCTTCATTTTGTATTGCTTTCATTGGTTGAATAAAGAAAACTGCCTTGGCCCTTTGATAGGGCAGAAATCAGATAGGCGGAGTAGACAGGATGGAATGCAGACGCCATGATTCTCTGGCCTGAGATAGACGTACATTAGAATCTTCCCGGTAAGCCACATCCTTGTGGTGAATACAGATTATTAGATATGGGCTGAATCAAGATGTAAGAGTTAGTCGATAAGAGGCTAAAACTAATGGGCCAGGCAGTAATTTAATTAATACAATTTCCGTGTGGTTATTTTGGGTGTAAGCTAGCCAGGTATCCAGGAGCTGGGAATCAGGACACCGCCCACTCCTCCTCATGCAACAATTCAGTACTTTCAGGAACTCTGTATACTATCCTCCTCAGTATTGAAAAATAACCAACACAGGCATGATGGCACATGCCTATGATTCCAGCACTCAGGAGGCAGTAGCAGGAGCACTGCCACAAGTTCAAGACCAGCCTGATCTACAGAGCGAGTTCCAGGCCAGCTAGGGCTAAACAGCGTAAATTTGTCTCTAGTATACAAAAAGAAGTAATAAAATCACTGTGACAACAGAGGTAATAAACTCTCGGGTATTTGATAGGAGAGTAGCATGGCCACTGCGACAACAATGGCAGCCAACAAAACTGGGGGAGGGAGCAGCAGTGTTGCCCTCATCATGGAGTGGTTCCCTTCTCAGCTCACCTAATGTCATATGTTATTATTGTGAGATTAGCATTGCAGTCCAACAATTTGTTTCACTTTTTAGAAAGGCAAAATTCCAGTACCGTGATTAATGATGTGGTCAGAGTATGTATTTGGACCCATGCCTTCATAGGTATACAATGTTTTAACTTTATAAGGTCCTTCACATGTACTATTCACTTTCCTCAACACCTTTCTACAGAATAACTAATGACTTGAAGGTGAGAATAGGCTAGTCCATTGAAAATGTAAGAGTCTTGGGATAACGAGACTCCAGTGTATGCATTCGTCAGACACAATACCTATTGTGTACCACAAGGTAGCTCTAATTCAGAATGGTCGAAAGGTTCTAAATGTTATTCTATGTTTCTGCAGTCCTCTATTTGATTTTTTTTTGAGCTTGTGGTGTATAATACAGTATCTTTTTCAGCTTTCCCCAGTTCAGTCTTTGCACATGATAGAAACAATAATAGTGTACATTTAATTAAACATTTTCCCATCCGTTCAAGGCTTCGTCATAAAATGCATAAAATCTTCACCCTCTGGACATTTGGTCTCTTTCAAACCATGCACCTTGCATTACACTTTTCCAAATAGTACCTTCCCCTACATTTCTAACCGGAACCTGGCTATCTCCTAAGCACTTCTTGCCCTGGCATCGTCTAGAACATCGTTTCCCACAATCCACTTGTTCCGGTCCAGGATAGCGTGGTGCATATCTACTGCCCTTGGTGTTTGCTGAATCATCGGAACACGAGGAGGTGTCTTTCGACTTTTACTTTATTCTTTCATATTGCCCTGTTCATGAGCTCTAGGTTTGTCCTTTCATCCCTTCAGTCTTGCTTCCGCTAACCATACCTTTCTCTTCTTCCCTGGGTCACAGCCTAGAATTCCAGTTTCTGATGACCGCTGGCATCATTTCGAGTTGTTCCACACATGCTCCCGCCTCACCAGAACCTCAAGACCTCTGTCCTTTCATTTGCTCACCACTGCCATTGCGTTGTTGGTCCCTTCTGTCCTTGCCTTCTCATTGCTCCATGATCACAATGCACTTTCCAAAACCTGTGATGGCCGCTGTACTTCAGGTGGTTTGGGGATCATAGTAATATATACCTCGCATAGCACTTACCAGTCGCCAGCTTTAAGTGAACAATTCACTACAGTTAGTTGCATTCATTCAGTATGCACCTAATTAAAGAGAAATTCTAAAAGCTGACTAATAACTTTCGCAGCCCCTGGCAACCAACCTTGTACTCGATGTTTCTAGGAAATGAAGTACTCTAGGTATTTTATGTAAGTGGAAGCATACAGCTCTTTTCATTCAGTGGTTGATTTATTTTGCTTATCATAACTTCTTCAAGTTCATACATGTGTCAGGGATACTGAGCTAAATTTCATGTACTTGTTTACCACTTGTACTCTGAAGAAATGTGTTTTCAAGTCTCTTGCTTAGCTTTCAGTCAGGCCATTTGTCTTTATCTGATTTGGAAACACTGTTTCTCACCCGATATGTTGCCGCCCTACTCTTCTAGTGTCCGGCTTCCATACACAGCAGTTTTTAAGGTTTCTATTGTCTAATTTATCTCTATTTACTTCCACTGACTCTAAGTTTGGGGTCACATCCAAGGCAGTCTTACTAATCTGTTGTCATGAAACTCTCCCCCTACTGTTTCCTCCAAGACTCTGGTGGTCGTAGATCTTACATTTAGCTATTTGGTCATTTCAGTTTTATTTATGGTGAAAACTAAGATCCTTTTGTAATGTTTATGCATGTTGAAATGATTTTGCCAACACAGTTGTTGAAATGGTCATCTTCTCCCTTGTCAAAAAACATTCAACCATAAAAGGGAAAGTTTAGTTCCGGCCTCTCATATTCTACTGTTAGATACATCTGTCTCTACTGTCAGTTCCCCACAAGGCTTATTTGTTCATTTCTTGCATTGTGTGTGTGAGAGAGAGAGAGACTGTGTGTGTGTATGTGTGTGTGTATGTACACATGCATCCATTTTCTTCAGTCTGGGGACTGAACCTAGGACTTTATGCATGTTAGGCAATTATGACAATATTTTCCCTATTGTAATTTGCTGTAAATTTTAGTATTAGAAAATATGAGATCTCCAAGTTTTCAAGATCATTTTGACTATTCAGAATTCCTTAGTACTTGTATTTTAGGATAAATTTTCTATTTCTGCAAAAACTATACCACTGGGATTTTTACAAAAGTGGCGTCAGTTTGGTAGCTCAGATAGTAAGGATATCTCAACAATATTAAAATTTCTGTCCATAAACATAGTCTGTATCTCTATGTATTTGCTTATTCTTTAATTTCTTCTAGCAACACTCTGTAGTCTTTGTTGTATGTGTCTTTGCCTTCTTGCCTAGGTTTTCTAAATTCTTTGTTCCTTTTGATGATAATTTCAATGAATTGTTTTCTTAACTTCCATTTTGGGTTGTTCCAACTGTCTTGTATATTGATTTTGTATTCTGCAAATTGACAGACTCTATTTTGCTGGGGGAAGTGTGGGTTGGTTGGATTGGCTGGTTGGCTGGTTGGTTGATTGGTTGTTTTAAGAAAACGGGGTCTCAGGTAGCACAGATTTACTTCAAATTCAATGTTGTAGCCAAAGTTGACCTTGAACTCCTGATCTTCCTATCTCCACCTTCCATGCACTGAGATTACAGCCATGATCCAACATGACTAGCTAGGGTCTGGGGTGATTTTTTTAATAGCAGTTTTGTGAAGAATCTGTAAGGTTTTCTACACATATGATCAGGTTGTCTGTTGCTAGATAACTCCATCTTCTCCAAGTTCAATGCACTTTGCCACATGAAATATAAGTGACAAAACTGGGTGTCCTTGCCTTGATCTTAATCTTAAAAAAGGAGATGTTCCCAATATTATACAAATGAGTGTGGTGTTAGATAAGCAGTGTTAGCATGTAGTCTTTGTTATATTGAGATTATTCTCTTTTATTCCTCATTTGTTTATTTTTATTTTCAAAAAGTGTTGACTTTGTCAAATACTTTCTCTGCATATTGGACATTGTTTAGTATTCAATGTGATATATTACATGTATTAATTTTCAAGGAAATTAAGCTATCCTTACATACCAAGAATGACTTCCATTCCTCTACAGTATTTAATCAGTTTAATACACTACTGAACTCAATTTTCTGGTACCTTGATGAATATTTTTGTATCAGTTTCATCAGAGATAATGGTCTGCAGTTTCCTTTCCTTGTGCTATCCTTGTCTCCGTTTAATATCTGGGTAATGCTGGCCTCAAAGACTGAGTTTGAAAGTTTTCTTCCTGTTAAAGTATTTTAGGAGACTGAAAAGTTTGGGTTCTTTTCTACAATTTTAGAAAAATATTATATATATATATACATATATGTAAAATATGAAACAAGATTCACATACAAATAATATAAAGTATGAAAGCTATAAGATGTAAAATTAGAAAAGATACATACACATATATTTCACATATCATAGGATATTCCAAAAGAAACTAGAAAACTATATTTTCAAACACATTTATAATTTAGAAATACATGGATATTCACATAAATGGAAATGAATAAAGTGTCTTGGTGACTTTTCTTTCGCTTTGACAAAACACCATGATCAAGAAAACTTATAAATGAAAGCGTTTATTTGGATTTATGGCTTGAGATGATTATAGTCCACGATAGAATAGCAAAGGCATGTCAGCAGGAACAGCTGAGAGCTCACATTTTAACCTGCAACCAGGAGGCAAAAGAGAGAACACTGGTAATGGCATAAGTCTTTTGGAGCTTCAAAACCTGCACTCCCCACCATGACACATCTCCTCCAATGAGACTTCATCTCCTAAATCCTTTCCAAACAGTTTCACCAACTGGGGACTAAGTGTTCAAACATATGGGACTATTGGGACCATTCTTCTATTCAGACTACCACATAAAGAAATGACCTCACCAGAAGTTAGATAAGGTTTCCCCACCAACTAAATTTTGGCCCCAAATTCACAGAAAAAGCTGGTGTCTCTTCTGAATGAGAGAACTGTAGTTAAAGTTCTGATTTAAAAACAAGCTTCTTAAAATAGTAGGTTTCAAACACTACAGGTCCTGTACTGAATAGAGATACTGCAAAAAGTTGAGCAATAATGAAACATTTCTAAATGCACAATATCCCTTAAACATGTAATGAATGCGGTGTTTCTGCCAGCACTCACACAGCATTACACAGCCTCATTGTAACTTGGTTCTAAACAAGTACACTTTGCACTTCACATGACATCATGCCATGCATAGCCATAAATATCACTCTGAAACACCACAGTTCAGATCCAGACATACCGTAAATGATGAATTTCAGTGTTCTTACTTAGTATTCAAAACTGCCTTTATAGTGACATATAATTTAATTATGAAAACAAAAATATTGAATATTTTCCAGCCATCATTTTATAATACATTAGTATAAAGTTAGTATAAATTTGGGTTGTATTGTGTTAGAATACTTGATGTTAATAATTGTTATTTAGGTTGTTGGTTGAGTTTTAATTTGAAAAAATTAATTTGATGAATTTTGGCTTGGAATTAGGACAGAATTCCAAAATTTATGCAACACTTGCTATTTTAAACGTCATACTTAAACAAAGAGTCATTCTTGACATTGATAATTCCACCATGTTCTGCTGTAAAATCTCAGCAATGATGAAACACTGTCCTCTGTGTTCTCAATTCCCACACCTGAGTAGCTGAAATGACTGGAAATAAATAAGAAAACCAGGCTTATTTTAATTTCAGCATCACCAGCCTCAAGTAGGTCATTGGTGTCCCCCAGTAAACCCTAACATCTTCCTAGTCAAACTTATTGTAGCTCTCTTTTCTCAGACTTCTAATAGATGCGCCCCTCATTTTTAATTGATGAGCTATTTTTTCCTGTTGAAAAAAATGGTTTTAAAAACAACAATGTAAAATGCAATTCTGCAGCTATTTACCCACAACTCCATCAACCTAGAATCATCTATTGTGTGTGTCAAGACAACCCCAGATACAAACTACATAAGACTCACTATGAGAACATCTAAAAGGCATTGGAAACATGGTATGCTTATCATTGAACTCTTGACTTTCCTTAACCCTAAGCCTGATCCTCCTCCAGTGTCTCCCATGTTAGTTATTGGTTCCTCTGTCTCCCATTTGCTTAGATGCAGGAGTTCCTAAAGTCATGTATTCATCTTTCTCCCATACCCAACGCCCCAGTTCTCTTGGTCCTTAAGATATATCCTGTACCAAATCATTTCAACTGTTCCACTACAATCATCAAGGTCACCTGACATCTTCCTGGTAGCCAGCCTTCATTTTTGTCTATTGCATTCTATTATCTCACAGTATTCATTCCATAAAACTTAAGGAAGAATCAAACTCTTCCTTATGTCCCAAAGGACATACAATAACCTAGTATTTGAAGACAGTAGAAGGTACTATGAAACTATGCAATATAATAATCAACAAATGCTTTGCAAAAAGGAAAAGATTTGTCTTTTTTATTAAAATTGTGTTAGGTACAAAATAATAGGTTTCATTAAATAATTGCAATATTGCAGAATTACATAACTATGATTGTCATTACTGGTTTTTCTAACATGTCCTCATTGACCTCCCCTATCTCTTGTAGACTCTCCTTGCTGGTTTCTTTCATTACACACCGAATATCCCCACTTCTGCCTTCATCCCATAAGTATTCTATTAATACCCTGGAAGAAACTTTAAAAGTCTGACGTTTTCAAACACATTAATTCAACAATATATAAATATTCACATAAAGGAAGATAAATAAAGAATAGGAGTAACATTGTAGGAAATTCAATACGATTTTCCCATCTTTAGTTTTCCTCAACCCCCGTCTTTCATCATGTAGATTTTTAGGTTTAGTCTCTTGACCATATCTCAGATTTCTGAGATGCTATGGTCATGCTTTTTTTCCTTTTGTTGATCTTTGAATGTAGTTCTTCCTAAATCTTGTCTTTCAATCTCTGTCTGATAGTCTTCCTACTGACCGGTTCAGTCTAGTAGTGATGTTTTCCACTGTATTTTTTCTTTCAATAATTGATTTTAAAAAACACAAAGTGTTGAAACTGCTCCTTCTGGGGCCATCAGAACTGAGAGATAGCTAGTTTTATGCACAGAAGTGAGGACAGACGATTCGAATTCATGGACTCTTGTGCTTCCTGTGGCAGGTTCTTCCATCCTTCTAAGATTCCTCAAACTGTACCACATGCAGTGGCTATTGTAATCAGGAGGATTCGTAGCACTAAAATCTGTACATCAGCATACGTTTCTCCATAGTTCTATGCCCTTCTATGTAGGATTCATCTAACTGGAGGGATACAAATATGGATGTTCAGAATTCAGCTTGAGCTTCAAAGTCTGGAGCTCTGTATCAGGGAAAGGCAGATAGGTGGCTCCAGAAGTTGTTTTGTTTTGTTTTGGTTTGGTTTTTTCTGTTGCTCTCCAATTCAGAACTATCAAACTCCAGGATTAGTGGCAGTTGGTGGGATCTGCTCTTGGCCCCTGAAGTAAGGTTACCTATCCTTGTGTCATTTGCTGTTAAAGATGAGCCTCTTTTGCTGAATACTCTTCTCTGGACAGTGCTCCACCGTCCAGCTTCCCACAACTGCCTCTAAGAGAACTCTCATCCTGGGATGGTAGGCTCGCTGCTTTGTGGTGTACCTGTTTTCAGGCCTCCAGAGTGGCTCAGTTTGAGATTGTACTTTCCCATCCAAGATAGCATTCAATCACTGCCTCTGAGTCATGCAGAGTGACAAAATGCTGACCCATTGGCTAGCGGAATTACTGTCTCAGATACCTACAGGGTACATGGCATGATCGCACATACCTGTTATCTGAGAACTTGGGAGACAGAGGTAGAAAAATCAAGGCCAGACTGGTCTACACAGGAAGTTCTAGGACAACTAGAACTGCCTGGCAAGATCTTCTCTTAAGCAAAAGAGACAAGAAAAATAAAACAAGCAAACAAAAGCCCTCCTACTGGATCTACAACATATGAGAGTTGTGAGACAGTCCAAAGGCTAGGACGCCAACCTCTTCTCACTGGGGCTCCATGTTTTATCTTCTGAATGAGACTCCCCCTTCCCACTTCCAGGGAACCACTGAATTGGAGTTGTTAGCTCAACTAACACCTGTGCATCACCCATATTTTTCGCTGTAGTTTTCAGGTAGCCTACCGCTACCTTTGTGATTTTTCCAAAGCTCTCCATTTCTTTCTTTCTTTGGAGCAGAGCCATCTTTTTCTTATTTTGACTCTTCTCCTGGGTCACACAGAGGCAGTTTCCTGTCTGCCATCAGTCCCTCAAGTCTAAGATGATGACATTTTCTAACAATGGAAGGTTATTTCTTCTCTATGGGGAGCAGGCATGTTTTAACATAGCAGTACTTTCTGCATTTAATATATTTTCCTTGCTAAAATAAAATCCTTAGTCATGTTAGGCAATATATCCTAAGACTATTTTCTAGTCCTAATTGAAAATAGTCTAAAGAAATGAAGAACACTAAAATGATTACCAAAAGCCCCTTTGCTTTAGTTTAAGCAACTCCAAGACCAAAAATCTTAAAGAGAGAGGAGCCACTAAAATAGAGTCTAATGTTCAGAATTGCCCATCTTCTCTTCCTGTCAAACACGTGCTGTATATACTTACTTCAGACTTAGAGAAAGGGTGATCTGATACAGTTTAAATTCTTGATTGAAAGCCCTAACAGAAACAGCATCTGCTCCCTGCACTTCCTGGCGCTCTGCTATGTGTGTGCATGTCTTCACTGTTTGATGAGTGACACATTTCCATGTGTCTTTAGTCACATGCTTTGAATCCACTCTCATTCATTTTCAATCTCCCTCCAGTGCTGCCCAGAGCAGGGGCTCTGAATCTTTAACAGGCAATTTATTCCCATGGAAGATGTGTCAGATCACAGGAGAGTAGGCTTCACCTCTCCCCCAGAGTTTCTGCTTCTGGACCCCTAAGACAGAGCCAAGAAACTGCATTCCTTACTCCCAGGTGATGCTGAGGGAGCTGCTGGGATCACATTTTGAGAATCAGTGATCTAGAGAAATCAACTGCTTTTATAGAAAATGCTGCTTTCTTCTCCCTTATTTCTGACTGTTGCATAAACTGGCCTTTCTCTGAGGATGTCTGGACGACAACTGTTTTAGAAATGTGATGGCTTAAATACAGCATATGGAATCTCCATCTCTACATACTAGGAAGTAGAAACTCACTGTCTCGTTCTTATGAAACCAGGAGCAGCAGCTTGTGTTCTTTCTGCCATCTCGTGCATCCACTTGTGAGGAAGATTGATCTAGTCTTGCTGTGTTACTCCAGGTGCTCTCATGAACGACTTCAGAAAGCCGTTATTTAGCATCCACTCTTTTCCGGGAAGTTTTTGTGAAGCGTAATGCAGTGTATCAGAGTCAAGGAGTGGTGATTACTCTGAGGGATGAGAGCTGGAAACGCCAGGACACAGTGAAGGAAAGGAACTTTCTTTTGAATGTAGCACCCTGGAAAAGTCAGCAGCAGCAGATCTAGAATCTTCACTATGTAATTCTTTAACTTTTCACCTATCTCTCACTTGCAAACAACAAGGCTCCTGTCCCAACTCATTGCTGGCATGATTCACTCTTAGAGAAACAATTTCTATTCTCCTGTTCTCAACCTGTGGGTCATGACCCACTTTGGGTCTAATGACCCTTTCACGTAAAACCATCAGAAAACACAGATGTTTTCATTAAAGTTCATAACAGTAGCCAAATTACAGTAATGATAAAGCAACAAAAAAATTATGGTTGGGGGGTCATTGTAACATGAACTGTGTTAAAGGGTTGCAGCATTAGAAAGGTTGAAAACCACTGCCTCAGGTGCATTACAAACATGCAGAGGAAGACAGGGAGAGTCTGAGTCCCCCAATAAAGCAGCCCCACCTCCATTCTTCTCCATCCTATATAACTTGATTCTTCATCCACTCAGCTGGTTAAACAAAATTTCAAGAGATTATCTCTGACCCTGTCGTTTCTCATCTGCATCCAGTCCCTCTCCGTGCCGCTTCTGCAGCATCCTTCGTCAGCCCATGCAGTTCCTCTCCGTTGCTTCTGCACCCATCTGTGTCATATCATTCCTCACCCAGATGCCTCCTACCACTTCCACATTCTTCTCCCTGCTTCCTCTTTTGATGCTCTGCAGTTTGTTGCTCACACCCATCATAATGGTCTTTGTCAAGTGTAAACAGAGTGTGTCACTGTTAACCCTGCAGTGGCAGCTACCTGCATGAGTGAAACCCTACTCTCCCTGTAGGAGGCCCCTGCTTCTCTGTGTGACTGTGCTCCTTAATCCTCTCCTTAGCTCACACCCATTCAGAATTTTATTCACAGTCCTAAAACAGAACTTATTGGTCCTACATGGGGTACTGTCATTTGCTTTTCCGTCTGCTGGGGAGGCTCTGCTCCATGCTGTTCACTACTATGTGTTTATTAACTTGCTAGCTACAAAGTCACCTCTACCGCAAGCCGCCCTGTCTAATCTAGCTGTGACCAATCTCTCCTCGCCTTTCTGTCTCATTTTATTCCCTTCATAGCATGCATTGATCTCTGAAACTAACTTGGTCATTTTTTTTTTTTACTGATTATGCTATTGTCTTCTCACATCTAATGGAGATTCTCATAGAACAGCAAGTTATCTCAGCTTTCCTTAACACTTTTTCTTCAATTCTTAGAGAACAGCAAATGTGAACTAAGGAATCATTGCTAAAGAGAACTGTGGTGCTTGATTGTCTCAAATTCATTGACTCCCAAAAGCTATACAGGGAGGCCACTACAGCCCTTCAATCATTGGTCATTTTTTTCTTTATAAAATTCTATTTAAATATTAATGTGGGATTTGAGGAACAACTTACATTTTCAGTATCAAATAAACACAACCCGGACAGCAACAGTAGCGTGGGGAATGCTAAAATTACCATTGGTTAAAATTAGAGCAATTACTACTGAAAAAAATTTTAGATATTCTATTTAAGATATTAAGAAAAGTGTGTGTGGAAGGTGGTAGTGGGGTTTGTTTGGTTTTGCTTTGGATTGTTTGGTTGGTTTTGATCTTTTGAGATAGGCTCCTTGTACATAGTCCTGGCTGTCCTGGAACCCATCAGGTAGATCAGGCTGACCTTGAACTCACAGAGGTGCCACCATGCCCTGATCTGTTTTGGGGAGACTTTTTGTTCACATTGGTTTTTTGTTTTGTTTTGTTTTTTAATCAAATAACATGCACTGATTTATCTGGCTCAAGACATAGTTCACTGATGAACAGAACAAATTAAACAACTGTAAGACCTGCATTCTGGAAGTTTAGAAACATAGAAACTTTCATTCAAGAAGAAATACATGGTTAACAAAATGTTGACAACAGTCAATACTGGGCTATTATCAGATACAAAGTTCTTCCCAGACATCAACTTATTTGCCCCTCAAAACACCTACTGAAGTGGACAGTATTATTATACCCATTTTACAGACTGGGTAAACTGAGATTAATTACTGAGCATAAAATATTATATATAACATCTATTATATATAACATCTATGTAAAAAATCTATAGCACCTTTACCTTGAGGTAAGGGCAGTTAGAATGGCAAATCTGAGTAAGTAAAATTTTGTGTGCTTTTCAGAGTAAAGTCAATTATCATCCAGACACAACATGGAAATATGTCAATTCTAGTGATCAGATTCTCAAAATCGAAGCTTTTTTCAGAATGTTAGAATTGTTTCTGTATATTTTGTTTGCCTTTATCCAAGTATTGAAGACGAGATTCTGCTTTGAAAACATCCGTAGGCACAAAACAACAACAACCAACCAACAAATAAACAAACTGTAATTTAGCTACAGATTAGAATTGAATGTAGAGCAAGATAAATTCTTTTTTTCCTCTATTAGTATTTTAGTCTCTCGTGTGAAAAGATGCTCTACTAAGGCTGTGCTTTAAGGGAAGAGGGATTACTGTGAAATATATAGATCCATGCATTTATTTGGCTCCCCTCTGCTCAATATAATATATTTTAAATGATAAGATGTTTACAAAATGTGTATAGTGAACTCAGTAAATAAAGCACAAAATGTATGATATAAGGCTTTAGAGACAAGAACAGTGAATTAGTACTATCCAAGATGGAAGCAACTGCAAGTTGAGTTAGGGTACTGTGGGCCACGCCATGAGACTGGTCCTGGGGAGGAGCTAGGGCAGCGTCTTGGGACAGGAGAGCTATTTGGCATAATGGTACCAAAGAACAATGAAAGATATGTAAGCAAGAACAAGGAGGTAGAGTAGACCTGCATTATTTAGGGACCCGCCCAGGATATCTGCAGATGTGTGGGAGGAATAGGCAAAGAGGAAGACTTGGGAGAATATTAGCATTTATGCAAAGGAGCTGCCTTTTATCCTCTTATGGCTATGGGCTAAGGGCTTCTAAGCTGTGTAGGATATGTCCATAAGATATTTCAGAAGAACTCCCGCATCACGAATCTTCCAGATGCAAGAGAGTGAAGAGGGGTGGAGAAGGAGAGAAGAAAAGAAACCGTTCAACACAACTTCCATCTCTGATTAAAACACCCCTTGGCAGTTTAAAAACAGACTTGCAAAAACTTCCTCCCTTCAGTTTTGCTGTTTGCAAAGTACACATTACTAGCCCTTCAACAGAAAATCCTACATGCAAACACGTCTGCCTGCCCAGACACCTGCCTCGGTCACTGACCCCTATATCATGTGCTAACATCACATCATCATCTTTGATTCTCACCTTGCTTAGCCCCACCAACCTTCTCTTTACTCCAGGCTCTCTCCAACACACAGTATTCTACCCCCACAGCAGTCAGTGACTCTTGGAAATTAAAGTCAATCAGTGATGATCATTCCCAGCTCACAACTCTCCCCAAGTCTCCCCTGGTCCTAGCTTCAGAGCTGCCTGCCCCTCTGCCTCATTGCCCACCACTCTTCACCCATCCTTCTCTCCACTACACCGTTAGCTACACCGTCTCCCTTGCACACCTGTATGCGCCTGACTTTGCTATATGCTGACGGGAGTCTCCTTCATGAGATGTTTGTATAACCAGCTTCCTCTCCTCTCACAAGGGGTGCACTCACTGGAAAATGTGTCCCTAGGCACCCTGGATCCAATAACACTAACTTTTAAATCCTCATTCTGTCAGTTGGCTGTTATCTTCCCAAACAGAAAACAATGCTGTAAAGATAGAGACATTTTATGCACAGTTGTACCTCCAACTTTGATGTCTTGGAGAATCATAGAAGCTTTCTATTGCTTGCCCCAGCTGACTGCTCTACTTCATTTGAGAGAGGAAACCACTGAGAAAACACTGTAGAAAAGTGAGATCGAGACATCAGGCCGCCAGACATGTTAACAGACTTTAGTCAAGCTCACACTGTCTCCTCAACTAGATGATAGCTACTTTTATTTTTTTATTCATTCATCCGTTCATTTATTCATTCATTTTGGTTTGTCAAGACAGGGTTTTTCTGTATAGCTCTGGCTATTCTAGAATTTGCCCCATAGACCAGACTGGCCTCAAACTCAGAAATCCAGCTACCTCTGTCACCACCCCCCTACCCAGTGCTGGAAGTAAAGGAGTGAGCCACTACTGCCTAACACCAACTATTTTGCATTGCTGTTTTAATTACCATTCTTTTAGTAGCAGGACCTTTTGCCTGTCAGCAGCAGTTCTCCAGGTAAGGATTGCAGCCCCATGCAACATCCTGAGGACTTCTATTTACAGACTTCCACTCAGGTAAAGCCAGTTCCTTAACTTCACCAAGGAAAGGAATTTCAGGATGAGCCAGCAGGAAGCAGAGTCACAGTTTATTAGGAGAGTTTTAAACATAGTTTTACGCATAGGAGTTAATAGAAAGACACTCAGGGTAAGGGAGGAATGCAACCTTGAGCTACTTATGGGTATGGGCTTCTTAAAGAAGAATCAACCTTTGCTGTCTTTACATATATATATATATATGATTTTTATGGGTTCTGAAATTACCTTCAGAGATTGCTAAGGAAATCAATTGAGGTTATGGATGGTTCCTCGGCACAATATAGAGGATTATAGCTTATAAATAAACCCTACATCATGGGGGTACAGAAAGTTAGGATATTTTCATTGTAAACACAGGTTAATAATTTTGTTTCTAAGATTTCCAGGAAATAGCTGGGAGAGAAGTAAGGCTATATTCAAGGTTACAAGCCTGGTTTATTGCTATTTTAACATTCCTAATTGAAAATAATTTCATAACAAATGTAAAAATGTCTTATAGAAGGATTTTTTTCTCTGTGTCAAAACACTTTACAGTAAATGTTGACTATATGCATCTCTCGTGTGTGTGTGTACATGTATTGTTGCATGTGTGTATGTGCAGAGGTCAAAGGAGACCCTGAGAGAATTGTTCTCTCTTTCCACCATGAGATATGAGTTCTAGGGACTGAATTCAGGTCATCGGGCTCAAAGGTAAGCAGCTGTCTATACTGACCAGTGCTTCCAGCTAGAATACTGAAATACTTCATGGAATGTGCTGGAATACCTGACCCTAGGCTAAAAATCAGGTGACACCTCAGACTCTGGAGTAAGAGACTCCCTTCCCATGCCCCCCACATTTTCCTGTTCTTCTTTTTTGCCTCAAGATGATAATCTCATGATGCCAAAGCACACAGGAAGCTCGTTAAAGTGCCAGCTTCCTAGTACTGAGATACTACTTCCCAGCCTCTTAAATTTTCATTGACTGGAAATTGTCTAAAAGTACTACGGAGGGCTTTCAGGTCTGACCTAATAAGAAAGGAAGGAAAGGAGGAGGGAGAGAGGGAGGGACAGAAGGAGAGAAAGAGGGAGGGAGGAAGGAAGGAAAAATAGAACATGGTTTATTGTTTGTAATGGTTTGTGTTGACTGCCAATTTGACAGGATCTACAATCGCCCAGTGGACAAGCCTCTGGGCACATCTGGGAGGTATATTCATTAGAATAAATAGGAAGTGGGGAGCAGGAGCATGGTGGTTTGAAAGAGAATACCCTCAATAGGCTCTGATGGGCTCCAGCCACCATGCCTGCTGCTTGCTGCCAACCCTCCCCTACCGTGGCAGATTCTTATTCCTGTGGAACAGGACACCCAAATAAATCCATCCTTCTGTAGGCTGCCTCGGTCGTGGTGTTTGTCACAGCAATAGAAAAGTAACTACTACAAGTACTTACACTAAACACGGCAGCAGCACCTCTGGGCTGGGGTCCCAGACTGAACAGAAAGGAGGAAAGGAGCTTAATACAAGCACTCATCTCCCTCCACTTCTTCTACTTCCTGACTAGGGAGACCAGTTGTCTCCCCGAGGCCCCGCCACCATGAATTTCTCGCCATGATGAACTGGCCCCTGGAACTATACGCCAAAATAAATCTTCCCAATCCTTTCTTCCCTAAGGTGCTTCCTTAAGTGGGAGTATTTTATCACGGCAACAGAAAATTTAATATACCCATATGTGGTTTATTATTTGACTGTGAAAAGAAGTGAAATGTTTATATAAGCTAGGATGAAGTTGAGTTTAGGAAAGAATCATCCTACAAGGAAACAGTCATACAAGAAAGAAAAATATCACTAAGTAATAATGTGCATATGAAGAATGAAAATATGGATACTATGGGAACAGAATGCAGATGAGTAGCTAGGAGTAACAGAGGGACAGATATGAAAATAAGATGGTGACGAGAAAATGTTCTAAAACTGACTGTTGTACATGATTTGTGAATATCCTAAAAAAAAAAAAGAATCCAACAGGTTAAATAGTTAAATTATGCTAAGTTGATTGTATTGTATATCAACAAATCTGAAGTTGTGGTTTTGTTTGGGGACAAGGTCTCACATAGCCTAGCCTCGAACTCACTATGTAGAGAGAGGTGACCTTGAGCTTCATATTTGCCTACCGGGTTTATAGGCATCCATCATCTTGCCCCATTAAATGTGGAGCTAGGGGTCAAACCCAGGACTTTGAACATGCAAGGCAAGCCCTCTGAGCTACAGCCACAGCCCAACAAAGCTGTCTTTTAAAAAGCTTTTGCCTGGCAACTTGTCTTTGCATACCCTGGGATTAAGCATTTGAGACAGCAGGAGTTTAAACTACTTTTATAACAGAAAAAAAAACAAAACAAAACAAAATAAACAAAAACCTGACTCTTTGTAGAAGTACTAACTGACAAAAGATTCTCATACAATTTATCCTGAAAATGTATGGATATAAACTTCCTTCATAAACCTTTTAAATTCTTTTTTTTAATCTTTATTTTTTTATACAATTCAAAACAAACTGCACATACTTATACCAAAAAACATGCAACTTCATTCAAGTAGGTTAATCAGATAATTTCTGGAAAATACAGATGTTTTTACATTTTTGAAAAGCAACATTTCAGGGCTGGAGAGATGGCTCAGTGGTTAAGAGCATTGCCTGCTCTTGCAAAGGTCCTGAGTTCAATTCCTGGCAACCACATGGTGGCTCACAACCATCTGTAATGAGGTCTGGTGCTATCTTCTGGCCTGCAGACATACACACAGACAGAATATTGAATACATAATAAATAAATAAATATTTAAAAAAGCAACATTTCATTATGTATTTGTTGTAACATGAGAGACAGGATCATATCCATCTATTTAGCTCACATAATTGGTATCACTATGACAACTTACCGGGAAAGAGTAGACTGGTTATATTCTCCATCTATTTTATTTATAACATTTAGCTTTCAGGGTTTGGCTCCATGGTTCATATAAAATAGATTTGAAAGGGTTTATTTTATACAACATGATTGTTTAAGTGTTGCAAGCCATATGTCATTTTGATGTTAAGAAAGCAAGAATTAGAATAATTGCACTAAACTTGTATTTGTTTTAAAAATGGGAAATTTTCAACTTTCTTGATTCATTTAAAAACTCTCACAGGAGTGAAGTGAACCAAAATCCTTTTCTTTGTAGGTATCAGTGAGCAAAATCAAGCAGTTTCTATTGCATCTACTGGAACAAGGAAAATCAAGTAAAATAACCAATAAAAGAGAAAATACTTTAGAAAAAAAGAAGAATCAACATAAATTAAAAATAAAAGGAATTCAAAATAAGGATCTCCTGAAGAGAAATCAAAACTATTGTAAGTAGAGCACTCTCCCACTTATCAACCTGAAATGACTAGCCAAAGTTCACATTTTGGGGCTGCTTCTGAGAAAACATAGGCTATGGCTATAAATATTTATATGCACAATAGTGTTATGTTCTGTCAGCTTCTGTTCCAAGATTTCAACTCAGAATTCAGAATAATGATAACAAGCAAGGTTGATAATTATATCTCGTGGGAGAAAATCTTCAAAAATTATACAGGTCCTTTTAACCTACTCTTCTAAGAGAAAACCTCTTGTGCTAAAGGAAACCAAAATGAAAGTAACACCCCTTTCGTTCTGTGCTGGTAATCTAAGTCTCCATAACTGAAGCATGCAAGCTAAATACTTAGATTTCTTAACATGAAAGAAAGTTCCAGAAAAATACGATTTTCATAGAGTCTGTGTGCAGAATTTAAGTGGTTCTCAGTCATTTTAAAATTTTTATTCTCTGAAAATGTCAAAGAATATTGTGTAAGGCATGCTGATCACATTCATCCTATAGTCCTCTCTATCTTGCCTCCCCTGCTCCCTCTAGAACCAACATCTTCCCAACATGGTCCCCCTCCTACTTTAGTGTTGACACTTAAGCGTAAAATTTAAAAATTATTTTCAACATTTTATTTAAGTCCAATGCATGCTCTTGTGTAATACATGCATATGAATTTCTACTTTATTAGCATGTTATTTAAATAAATGCTTGAGAGCTAAAATCGAGGAGGAAGTCAAGAATATCAGTTTTCAGTGTTAAATAAAATAAGCACATGTCTAAATTTAGGAAAAAATGTACACCATGCGCATTGTAGTATTTATCTGTCAGGGTTTTTTTTCTTTTTTCTTTTCATTCTTTTTTTTTTTGGTTTCATTGTTGTTGTTGTTTTGATAGGGTTTCTCAGTATCTTTGGAGCCTATCCTAGAACTAGCTCTTGTAGACAAGGCTGACCTCGAACTCACAGAGATCTGCCTGCCTCTGTTTCCCGAGTACTGGGATTAAAAGCATGCACCACCACCACCCAACCTTATATCAGTTTTTTTTTTAATGGAGAAATATGGCCTGCATTTTACTTAGCTTACACTGGCCTTCCTAGTATAAACCATGCCCATCCTCCTACCCATGAGTTCTCCCAACAGGAATTTTCTTGTACAATAGGGAACTACAGACACGTGAAGCAACTGTGTTAGTCAAAGTCTAGGGAACAGAACCCAGAGAATGAATATGTATTAAAGTGGATTTATTAAGTTGACTTACACCATTGCTCTGGATGTCCAACGGAGGCTGTCTTCACCCTGGAGAGGCTGGAAACTTGGAGCTCCTCAGTCCATGAGGCACGATTCCTCAGCAGTCTCAACAGTACTGAAGTCTTGGAGGATTAGTAGAGAACCTTTGTTCCTCAGTCTACACTCGAAGGCTGTGATGGATAGTTTTGTATCAACTTGACACAAGCTAATGTAATCTGAGAGAAGGAAGGTCAAGAAAATGGCCCTTACAGGCTATAGGTGAGCCTGTAAGACATTTTATTAATTAGTGATTGATGAAGGAGGACCCAACATCTTGTGGGCAGTGCCATTCCTAGGTTGGAGATCTTGGATTCTATAAGGGAGCAGGCTGAGCCAGCCATGAGTAGCAAGGCAGTAGGCAGCACCCTTCCATGGCTTTTCATCAGCTCCTGCCACCAGGTTCCTGCCCTGTTTGAGTTCCTGCCCTGACTTCCTTTGATGGTGAATTGTGATGTGGAAGCATAGGCCGAATAAACCCTTTCCTCTCCAAGTTGCTTTGGTCATGATCTTTCATTCCAGCAATAGTGACCTTCTAGAGCAAAGTCTGAAGAAGCTGGGTTGTGATGCTGATGAAGGATGGTAACAGAGGTGGAGGCAACAGTGTCGATGAACTCACAAATCAGAAACATAAACTTGTGAGCCAAAAGCTGAAAGCAGACAAGCAAAAACAAAAGCTTATCCCTTAAAGTCTGATCTCCATTGTTACTCTCTATCCTGTCAAGTTGACAATATTTACCATCACTATAATCTTATTCAGAATTCTTCAGATATCTGCAGAGTTCCCATCCCCTAATTCTCTTAAGATACTTCATTATAATTAAATTAAGTAACTTTTAGTGAAACTCCATTATCAAAATTTTACATAGTATTTAAATATTTTCTATTCATATATTCTTTTTTGTAGTTTTATTTCATCAATTTATGTACTGTTCTATCAGTATATCAATAGCTATAATGACAATACAGCTGGCACAGACTTAGGAACAATTACTCCTGGATTTCTTTGTCTTAAATGTGTGTGTGCAAGTGATGTACATGCATATGATGTACGCACGCTCACCACTATGGTTGGACTGGTTAGCCAGCCCACCCTGGTGGATCTCCAGTCTCTATCTTCAGTGCACTGTAATTATACTCGGGTTGCAACACATACCCTGCAGTCATGTGGGTTCTGGGGACCCAAACTTATATTTCCTTATACTTATGCAGCATGAGCTTTATCATCAAATCATATCCCTTGCCCTCCACCCCCATGACTTTTTGTAAAGATACAAGGGATATGTCTTAGCTGTATGATAAAATGCCATGGCAAAGCCAATTTAAGGAAGGAGGAGTTTGTTTCAGTTAATAGTTCAAGGTTAGATAAAGTCCATCATGGTGGAGAAATCAGGCAGCAGGAGCCTGAGGCAGCTGGTCACACTGCATCCACAGCCAGGAAGCAGAGTGCAATGATTCTTGTGCTCAACTGGCTTCCTCCATCTGAAGGAGTTCAGGATCCAAGCCCAGGAAAGAGTACTGTCCATATTCAGGCTGGGTCTTCCCTGCTAAATTAACCTAGTCTAGATAATCTCTCATGCACATGCCCAGAGGCTGGGGGATTCTAGATCCCGTCAAGTTAACAATGGATAATAGCCATCACATCTTAACACGCGAAGCTGTTTCATAAAGTGAAATTTGAGCCTGAATGGTTAAATGATGAAGTCCTCTGCTTCATAGCCACTAAGCTATTATGTGCTCATCAAAGATGGCTGACAACGGCAAGAATGTTTGCCGGGTGCAGAGGCACATGTCTGAAACCTAGCACTCAGAGGGTTTGGCAGGAGAGGTGCACATCTGAGGCCAGCCTGGGCTATTCAATCAAACACTCTCCAAAAATTTTCCATTATACTCTTTTCAAATGACTTTGGGGCAAAGCAGAATTATCTCACAAACATGTTGCAATTTTCTAAGCACAATATTCATTTGAAAGTTGTAAAGGAGAACAAATAATGAAAAATATATATACTCTACCAAGACCAGCTACTGTGTATGTGATAGACTTAAAATTTCACATTTTGAATAGTTAAACTTGACCTCAAAGAAATGTATTGTCCTCAGGACCTCTAGCATGTGTGCATACATTCATCATCAGTGCCTGGTCAAAGTACTGCCAAGTGCACACGAGAAGCCCCATTTTATAAGCCACACTATCCCTTCATCAAGATTTACAGAAATGAGAGATGCATCCTTTTTCTATAAGTAAATACAGAAAAGCAGTCACTGCTAATAATAGCAAGAGGCAGAAACTGAAAACAGTGGAATTCCAGGGGGAGCTATCCATTTCAAGGCTGGAAGGTTTCTTATTGAACCAGGCTCAACTTCTTCTGAAAGTCTTGCCTTAACAAAGATACCTAAAAATTTTCAATCTTAGTATGTCAAGAGTATTTCACCCCATATTTGCCCACAGAAACCTGGTTTTCTGCTTAGATGGGAGTTCTAGATAGAATATGAAAATATCAATATACTTGCTTTGGCAAGAAATAAATGACACCTTCCCATGGAGCCATTTGAGAGAAGTTTAAACCAGGGGCCTTTTCTAAGGGTTTAAACTAGATACAATGAAACCACAAGGCACTGCCAGGAGTAGCATCATCATCTCAAGATTCCAAAGGACCTCAGGGTGAAAACAAGTAAGAGGCTCATGGAGAAGGTTCTGTGACAGAACTGTGACCCTGGGTCAAGAGAAAATGCCAGTCTCTAGAGTCACAGATGGCCAAGCCAGGGAGCAAATACCCTTATCTCACTCTCTGCCTACTCTTCATATTCCCCACAGTCACCTTTTGACCTAACCTATTCAGAAACTGTAGAAAGAAGCTCACAAGAAAGGCAATCAGAAAACAGCCAGCACACTGGCTTTTCAGGCGGGCAAATTACAATCATGAATTTGAAGTGTGGTGCTATATTTGTATTTTGATGAATGAATCTTTCCTCAAGACCAGAAGCAAAGCTAAAGCCACTAGAGTTCTGGCAATGGTGACAAACACCCTTAATCCTAGGATTTGGGAGGCAGAGTCTGATAGATCTCTGTGACTTCAAGGCTACTCTGGGCTACAAAGATCAATACAGAAACAAATCCAGGTGGTGGTGGCTCACATCTTTAATCCCAGTTCTAGAGAGTCACACACCTTTAAGCCCAGCACTAGAGAGAATATAAAATGGAAGGAGAGAGAAGCTTAGTCTGCTTAGTTTGCAGTCGCCCACCTTGGTAGAGGTAAGACTTTGCTGTAGAAACTCCTTTAGCTAATAGTCTTTAAGACACCAGCCCACTTTGGGCATGGTCTCATGTATAAGACAGAAAAGGGGAGATGATGTGGGATTTCCTCCTGTATATGCGCTGCTTTTATTGGATGAAGAATAAAGCTGTTTTGGCCAATGGCTTAGCAGAGTGGAGTCAGGCAGGAAACCCAGAGATATAGAGAGAGATTAGGCAGAGTCAAGGAGATGCCATGTAGCTGCCAAAGAAGAAAGATACCAGAACAGAACCTTACCCAGTAAGCCATAGCCTTGTGGCAATACACGGATTAATAGAAATGGGTTAATTCAAAATATGAGAAGTAGCTAGAAATATGCATGAACCATTGACCAAACAGTGTTGGAATTAATATAGTTTCTGTGAGATTATTTGGGTCTGGGTAGCCAGGAAACGAATGAGCAGTCTCTATTTGCAAAACTTCTCTAATAACTTGGCTGCTTTTCTTTTATGGTCTTCAGGCAAGATTTGTTTGTCAGGGTACAAATAATATACCACTACATAGAAGGATCAGGACTTTCATTGACATACACTCCATTAAAACGGAAATTACAGAGGAAATTCCAGAGGTCATCTAGTCTCACATCTTTTTCAGTATTCCTAGAAGATGACATGAGCTCCTATCTAAGTACATGAGATTAGCCACTGGGTCATACAAGGCCCTTGCTATTCTTTTATACATCTCTTTCTTCTAAAGTTCTTAACTTTCATGGAACCCACAATGACCTTAGTCAGTGTCAACTTGTGATGGGTGAAGCTGGATTTAAAAACCATGATATCCTGTATTCTGAAGGACACACTATTGCTATATTTGACATCAGAACACAGCAATAAGACATAAAGCATTCATGGCAAACTGAAAGCTCTTCTCACTTAAGAGTCAGTCAAGCTAGCTGTGATGGTCCACACTTGTCATTCAAGACATTCAGGAGGCTGAGGCAGGAAAATCAGGAGTTTAAGGTCAACCTGGGCTACACGTAAAAAACTTGTCTCAAGGAAAGAAGAGGAAAAGGGAAATGGTTGACAGAGAAAGGATGAAAGTGAAAAGGGAAAAGAGACTAAGCCGTATATTAGAAAGGACTAAGAAATACAGTTTAGGCATCAACCAGGAAAAATATCCATAGGAGAAACAGGCATGTGTCAAAGGATTTATTGTAAGGAGTTACTTCACATGACTTTGGGGGTGAGCTGGACAAACCCAAAATCTGTAGAAGAAGCTGTCAGTACTGGAACTCTTAGACATAAACTGAAGCCATAGTCTAGCAGGGGTGTTTAACCTTTTGATGTTGTAATATGACAGAGTCATCTACTAACATGTTGGCTTGCATGCTTAGCCATCCTGGGACACATCCTTCACAGGCTTCAGGTCCGACATCCCTAGATCAGTTCAATGGCTCTTTTTGCTTTTCGTTTGTTTATTTAGGGTTGTTGTTTTGATGGATTTTTTCCTTTTACTTTTCTTTCCTTTTTAAATATTTTAAATATTTTTAAATTACGTGTATGTGTATATATCTAAGTGGAGGTGTCCACAGATGCCAGGGACATTGGATATCCTGGAGCTAGAGTTACAGGTGGTAACTGTAAGTCAGTTACCTAGTATGGGTCCTGGAAACTAAGCTGGGTAGAGTTTAAGAGTAGTCCACACTCTTAACCACTGAACCATCACTTCAGCCTCTGTTTTTGTTTTTCATTAGGAAAGGCCTTGTCTCACTCTTTTTTTATATATTTTTTTCTTTTTTTATAGTATAATCTTTCATGATACATGTATTTTTTTAATATTTATTTATTATGTATACAATATTCTGTGTGTGTGTATGCCTGCAGGCCAGAAGAGGGCACCAGACCTCATTACAGATGGTTGTGAGCCACCATGTGGTTGCTGGGAATTGAACTCAGGACCTTTGGAAGAGCAGACAATGCTCTTAACCACTGAGCCATCTCTCCAGCCCCCTTGTCTCACTCTTAATGTGCTCAAATGTATTGAATCAGGCCAAGCCAGATCATCTAGGAAAATCCTTTGGTTATGGGTTGTAGTCACTTCTACAATCCCATCACAGCCAAAACTAGGTTAGTGTATGAACAGCTGGAGACTGTAGCCAAGGCAAGATGACACATAAATTGACCATCAAGCCTTGGATCACCAACTATTTATACGTCCATAGTTTGTTGGTTTTCAATGCTAATGATTGATCACAAAGTAGTGCACTGCCACCAAGTTATACCTCAAGCCTCCATAAAATTGTTGAATGTAAGTCTAAGAGTTGGTCAGTGAGATGTCTCCAAGGGTGAAGCCACTGACCACCTGAATTCAATCCCTGGAACACACATGGTGAAAGAAGAGAGCAGACTCCTAGAAGTAGAGCTGGGGTCCCCAGACATCCTCTTTTGTATGTATGGGCATACAGGGACACATACACTAAAGAATTAAATGTAAAAATATTAAATGTAAGATTATGCCTACTAAATTTTATTGTAAGGGGCAGTATAGCTCAATGAGAGAGCAGGTCCTGAGCACACTCAAGGGTCTGGGTTCAATCTCCCAATCCCACACAAAAAAAAAAGTCACTGTGATCAGTTTTAACTATTAGTCCAAACTCCTCATTACATGTAATCTTTTACCCAAGCTCTTGCTACAGAAGTCAATGACACAGGGCCAGATTTAGAGCCAGGAACTCATAGTAGTCCACTGTAAATCTCCAGAGTAATATCCACCTGATCAGCCAGATAAAATTTTAAATGTTATGAGGTTGAGAAATTTCTATTTGCTGAAGTATGTTGAACGGCATGTGTGTCTTTGTTTGTGATGCTGCCCTAACAAGTGTTTATGGATAGGAAGTGGGCGGGCGAGCATCTGCTCCTGCTCCCAACCCACACAGGAATCTGTATCAGCTGATGCCAGTTCTCCAAGAAGAGACCCTTTCCTGCAGAACTGGGGAGAGGATTTGGAGCTTTTGCTTGTTTACCTTTGGGTCCTTGTTTATGCTTTAATTTTTTGAGATTATAATATCATTTCCCTCTTCTCTTTCCTCCCTCCAAACCTTCTCTTTCAATTTCATGGCCTCTTTTTTTAATCATTTAATTATTGCTACGTGTGTGTGTGTGTGTGTGTGTGTGTATCTAGTATATAAACGCAGACTGCACAGTCTGTGTAATGTTTTCAGGGCTGACAGGTTGGTATTAGATAAGCACTTGGTATGCTCTTCCCTGATGGAAGACTGTTTCCCCTGCTCTCAGAATACTTTAACGGCCTAAAGTTCTTTATGTAGGGTTGAGACCTCTTGACTTTCTCCTTTTCATATTAGCAAGTCCAATGATGTCATCTTTGTTCGGCTCATGTGCTGATAGTCATGCTGATGAGACGTCATGTTTGTTTGTTTTTGTAGGGTCTCAGGTATCCAAGACTGGCCTAGAATGTTCTATATAGAAAGCATAAAAGAGTGATCGTGGAATTTCCATCCTCCTGCCTCTACCTCCTGAGTAGACATATTACAGACATATAATACCACACCCAAATTCCATCTCTCTTTGTGAAATTACACAGAAAAATATGGGGAAATATTTGGATCCAGGAATGTGGTGGTTATGCTAAGTTAGAGTGCCAATAAACCCTAAAATCGGGAGAGTCACATCATGCTTTTAAAACATCCATGTCTGAGATGACCAAAAAAGCTATCTTAATCCCTAACATGTATCAGCCTCTTTTTCTGTTCTGTGAAATCTTAAGTCTGCGTTCTCTGACTTGCTTCATAAAGAGAAAATTCTTTTAGAGCAATTCAAAATGGTGTTACATTTCCCTGTGAGACAATGGGTGAGAGGTGATGCCAGGAGAGGAGGAAGGTCACTGGAGACGGTGAGAAGAGGGGCATAGAAGGGATTTCGAGAAGTCATAGAGAGATAAAAGATGCTTATTCATTCTGGGAAAAACTCAGCACATAGAACACCAGGTCCCCAGACACACACCACCACACACAAGCAGGTACAGACACACACAGACAGCACCTTGGACTCTTGGAGATACAGGTCTATAGACAAGGCATTCCATGTCAGCCACTTTGTGATAATTAATGTCCCATCCTTCCCATGTGTATCACTAGCCATCTTGGCTGGTGCCTGATGTCTATAGCCCCGGTCTATAAACTGACTTTGTGTTTCCTACGACTGTATACAGCATAAGAACAGTACTTGGAGCATCAGGAGTTAAGAAAGAGCAAGCCATGGAAGCAAGATCTTCTCTAAAGGGAAACTTGAACTTTACAAGCTGTGAAAATAATGCAGTAACCTGGGGGTTGGACGTGATCACAGTGCTGAACTCTGTTCTTAACATTCCCATTCTGCTTTAACATTCCCAAGGTCAAGATCCAGTCTTCACAATGAGATATAAGTGTTCTGAGCAAGTGCTGTTTCCCAGACTACTGAGTCCATCAAAGAAGAGAAACAAAACTCAGCCTAACCTCCTCAAAATACTTCTGTTCTGGAAATGGAAATGATTAACATCTAACTGCAGTCTCTAGAACAGAAATACAGTTTTCCATGCTTTGAAACAGGATCAATGACTCATTTTCAATCTTGCCAATTGTTCTTTAACTCAGAGTTTCTCAAACATAGCAAAGAGTAGTTGTATCCCCATTACTTAAAAGCAAGATGTGTTCCTGGCACAGTGTTCGCCATATACTCAGAATGAATAAATACTTGATGAATTAAATTGAATCAAAACTAGACTCTGTACAGTTAGAACATGGTCTCAGAACTGAGTTCAAATTCAGAATTTTCTTTGAAGCATGCTACCTTATAGGTGATACTCAAAGGTTAAAAAAAAAAAAGGCCTTAGACTTCTAAAGCAAACTTGAGTCGTGTTTTACAGTTGAATGTGATCTGGGCATTACCTTTTTTAAAAAAATGGTGCAGTTTCCCTCAAAGTACCTTAACATTGTGACTTCAACAGTTAATTCTTTCTTCTGAGATAAAATTAAGTCTAAAAAAGTAGTAATCTTTATTAAATTACTAGCAAGACAAATCAATAGCCAGCCTGAGCACTGGAGTGGTGGTGTCTGCTCCTGCAGGCTCTTGTGTTCCTTCCTGCCTCCCGTGGGATTAATCAGCATTCATTTCAGTCATCAGACTCAGTCACTACCATGTCCTTTGTTGGAGGAGGGCATTTTACAACTCATATGAAACTGTTTGGGCATCGTTTTTTTCCTTTCTGCCATCTAAAACATCGAGGCGAAGTTGATCGCTTGCATTCTGTTTTACTGACTTATTGATTATTTGCGACATACCCTGAGAAGTGCCAGGTGAACACCCCTTTAATGAAGGACATGTCCCCAGTTGCTGAGGCAACAGTTTCCTTATAGCCTTCAGTAGCCAGTCCCGAATGAGGCTGTATTCCCAGCCAGACAGGTGTGTATAGATGACTGCTTCTTCCACTGGTCGCCACTGCTGACGGCCATCAGACTTATCAGCTCACCCTTCTTGGGATAGTCCTAAGGCCTCTCTTGCTCTAGAATACCCTGTAGGGTACCTACAAAGTGTTTTATCAAGCCTGCTTCAGCATCTTCCTCTGCCCAATCCAGCTTCTCCCCAGATGAGGGTCTAAAAGACACTTCACAGCTGGGAGTGGTTGGGAGTGAAACAATGAATGTGTCTTGGATCTCTTCATAAAAAGGCCTCCTTTCTCTTTTGATCTTGAAGGATCAGCCTCAAAGACTGGCTTGGGTTGAATTACTATTTATTAGAGATCACTCACGTACGCCTTGAAGGGGTTAAATCAATCCTATGTGGTAAGGGAAAAAAAAAGTAGAAGGAAACGCCCAACTTAAGGGAGCTTGGTCACAGAGTTCTAAATTCTCCTTCTCCTGACAGAGTTAACTTGAAGCTACTAAGTTGGGGATCCAGGCTTGGTTTTGAGAGGGAGAAATAGGCAAGACTCAACCACCCAATAGCACTTCTTAAACACAACTCTCACTTTCTACTTCCCAGAAAACTCAATGTGCACACCTTACTATCTCTCCTGCTGTTGGCTGAAAGGTTTTTTCAAGTCAACACAGTTACATGTAAATGAGCTTAGTTTGTTCTTGCAAACCGGTGGCTAACTCAGTCTGAAGCCCCCCTGTTTTAGATGCCGAGAAATAATGCCCATAGTGTTTCAAAACTTTTGTTTTTAGAAGGAGTAGTGGCTACATAAGCACTGACTTGAATCACACTGCCTAGAATTGAGTCATCTACTAAATGCCAGCTGGGTGACCTTGGTCAAGTTGTCTGACTTCTTTGTAGCCATACCACCTCAGCATTAACATGAGAATGATAATAAATAGTCTTTCTGATAGTCAGTGAAAAAAATAGTAAATATAAGCTCTGACAACTGTCTGGTACTAACTGCTTTATATATATAGGTTTGATATTATATACATATATATATATATATATATTGGTTTGATTCTTATTTTCTATTTCTTTTAGCTAATTTAAGAGTTTTAGACAATAAATTATTTCTCAACAATTATATCTTGTCAGAATCCCTGCTCTCAATTTTTACTTCCATAGATGCTTTTGAAGAGAGGAAGCATTTTCCTACAGTTAACACTGTCTACCACTTCCTCCAGTACCCCTGGGGGGTCCTGGTGTTTTGTTTGATGACAATGAATAGAAGATAATCAAGTATATTATTGTAGTAGTATTATTCTTATTCAAGTATTATTGAGTTAATGCATCTTTATCTGCTCAACCCTGTGCTGAGTCATTTTTTTCTTGGATGGGATGCTATTTTTAGCAACAGATCATTATTCTCCCTCCTTTGACAATATTTGATCTTCTTGGTACACATAAGGGTGAATGTGAAGAGTTTTCCTGATGTGAATCCTGAAAATCAGAGACTATAGTTGTTCTATATTAAATGCAACTGCAATTAGAGAGGACACAGCAGTAGGTGTTAGCGAGTTCTGCTGCCGTGGGAAAGAACCTTCCATTTTTATCTGTCGTTTTGTAAAGGCACCCGACTGGTGGTCAGACTCAGTGGCTCCTGGCTCAGCCATCGGTTCCTTTAATTCTTGATGATCCTTTGCATAATACATGATGTAAATATAAGTTGAGATGTGAAATAATTTATTATCTCCTTTCTGTATGTTTTCTAGGTAACTTAAAGAGTATTTACTTATATTCTGAATGTTAAAATGTTAGAGTCTGGTTAAACATAAAAAAGAGGAAAGGATATAACAAAGGGCAAAGGGAAGAGCAGCACAAGATGGACCTTTGAAGGGAGACATGGGCTAAAGGCATTACAGGACAGGAGTGGCACACACCTAAGTGTCTTTACAAAGGATACATTTACATAGACGTGATTCTTGAACATACTGAATTAGGAACATTGGCAACTGAAGGGTCAGCAATATGAGCCAAGGATTACCATTGCTTCCGTCATCCACGGAAAGGTTATCTGGGTCCAGGAACTGGCAAACAGAAGGGACATTTACCAGTGGCACTGCCTCCTTATAATCTCAAAAAGCAAACCTTGTTAGAAGTTAGGAACTGGGAAACCCAGGTAACAAAGACAGAGCTCCAGGCGGGAGACCTAGAGAGACCACAGAAAGCTACAGTCCCTCCTGCCTTTGGCAGGTAGTTCCTGCTTTGATTTGGATGTGTCTCTTGCTACAGGGAACAAACAGTTTGTTTCCATGCAATCTGGGGTGAGCATCACAATTTCCTATTATAAGAAATACCTGTTATAAGAAAACGCTATGTTGTAATAGGTGGGGGCTGTGTTCCCAGCATCTGAGAGGAACACAGGCCCTTTTGTTCCTTCCCACCCAGCTCTTGGCTGCCCGGCTTAGCTTACATTTGAAATAACCACATGAAAATTGTATTAATTAAATTACTCCCTGGCCCATTATCTCTAGCCTTTCCTTGGCTAACTGTTACAACTGATTCAGCCCATTCTAAAAGTCTGTGTGTCACCACGAGGTGGTGGCTTACTGGACGATTCTAATATACATTCTAATATATGTCCATCTCGGGTAGGAGCATCATGGTGTCTGCTACACTTCCTTTCTTCCCCGAATGCTGTCTATTCCGCCCACCTAAGGGCTGCCCTATCAAAAGGCCAAGGCAGTTTTCTTTATTCAACCAATGAAAGCAACCCAAATATAGAAGAACCCTCCTACACCAACACCATGTACCAAGTGGCTTGAACAACATCAATAATTGTTTTCTTGCAGTTCAGTGGGCCCAGACTCTAAAACCAAGGTGCTGGCAGGTTTGGCTTCATTTGAAGGTGCCTGTCCCTAAAGGTCATTTTCTCATTAACTCCTTATAACCCAACTCAATGGTCAAGCATATTGGCAAGGACAGAGCCAAACTAAGCATCACTAGAACATAAAGAGTGGAGAGTTATTCCTGCAGCAGCTAGGAGTTAATAGAAGTTTTACAAAGCAAGAAAAAAAAGAAGTAAAAAAAAAACTATAGAAAATTTACTAGTGACACTGTGCATACTCATAGCGGGGGCAGATCCATCCCTGAGCATGCTCAGTTTAAAGGCATGATTTAAGAAACAAAGATAATAGACACATTTGGGGTTGCTTAGCTCAAGGTTAATGAGTGTAGGTTTAAAAGATTAAAGCAGTGGATAGCGATGCCTTAAGGCATGTGCAGCTTGCACCACAGCTTTAGCTGATAATAAAGGACAGGGCACTTTGGTTCTGATTGAAGACTCTTCCCTTGAGGTTTTCGACTCACTGAAAGCTTCACACTCTGACATGTCTCTTCTCTACACATGTGCACTCTGGAGCCTCTTCCTTTTCTCATTAGGACACCAGTCATCCTGGATTGGAAACCTTCTGAGATGAATCATCTTAATCATCTCTTCAAAGACCCTATCTCCAAATGAAGCTGCATTGGGGAAGGAGTTTGGTACTCTAATCATCTAAGATATAGGTTAATGAGAATAAAGAAAAGGAAATCACAAAATGTCAAAAAACCTTTCCGCACATTATGTCTCTGACACATGTTGAAACATAAAACCCATTTCATTTTCCATACACACTGCCATCTTAAATAGACTTCTGGTATACCTACTTCTGTTGTGGGGTAATCTTTTTGTACACTGTGAAGATGTGCCACTCTGATTGGTTTAATAAAAAGTTGAATGGCCAACAGCTAGGCAGGATTTCCAGGCACAAAGAACGCTGGAAAGAAGAAGAAGGGCAGAGACACCAGGACATGCAGAGGAAGCAGCATGGGCAGTACAGAGTAAAGGTAACCAAGCCACGTAAAAGAACATAGATTAAAAGATATAGATTAATTTAAGTTATAAGAGCTAGTTAGAAACAAGCCTAAGTCTAAGTACCGCTGAGCTTTCATAATTAATAATAATTTCTCTGTGTCATTATTAGGGAGCCCATGGTCCTGACGAAAAAGTCCAAATACATACTTCTCTCTCTCTCTCTCTCTCAGTCTCTCTCTCTGTCTCTCTTTTTTGGTTTTTCGAGAGAGTTTCTCTTAGTTTTGGAACCTCTCCTGGAAATTGTTCTGTAAACCAGGCTGGTCTCAAACTCACAGAGATTTGCCTACCTCTGCCTCCTGGGAATAAAGGCGTATGACACCACTGCCTGCTACTTTTATCTTTTTTAATTTTCAGTTTTTATTTTCTACTTTGTGTATGCATGTTTTGACTATGTGTGCATCTGTGTACCATGTGTGTGCCTGCTGGCCATGAGGGCCAGAAAAGAGTGTCACAGATAGATCCCTTGGAACTAGAATTACAACCCTGGTATACCTCTTTCTCACCCCTTACTTTCTTTGCAAGACCCATTTCCCAATACCTTTTGTTTTAGCCTTAACTATGAAGGTAACAGAGACTAGCATCAATCAAGAAGAGAGTCTCAACTGAGGAATTACCTAGATAAAATAAGTTATGGGCATATCTGTAGTGGACTATCTTTGGTTTTGGTTTTTGTTCTTGAAAGAGTGTGTTTCTCTACGTAGTTCTAGCTTTCCTGGAGCTTGCTATGTAGACCATGCTGGCCATGAACACCCAGAAATCTGCATGCCTCTATCTCTTGAGTGCAAGAATTAAAGGTACATATCGCCATGCCCAGCTGTGGGGGATTATCTTGATTGCCTTAATAGATATAGGAGGGCCCAGTCAACTTCAAAGTGGTACCACTTCCTGAGCAGGTGGTCTTCAGGTACATAAGAAACCTAGCAAAAGTCTAGAAAGATGACCTAGCAGTTAAGAGCATTTGTCCTTGCAAAGGACCCAGGTACAGATTTCAGTACACACACAGTAGCTCACAACCATCCGTAACCCCATCTCTAAAGGACCTGACCTGACACCCTCTTCTGACCTCTGCAACCACTAGGCATACACATAGTACACAGTCACATATGTAGGCAAGATACATATATACATAAAATAAAAAAAATAAAATCTAAAACAAGAGAAAGCTAACTTAGGATGAAACTGGGAGTGAGCCAGCAGCAGTGCTCCTCCACAGCTTCTGCTTCAAGTTCCTGCCCTGACTTCCCTCAATCACAGACTTGTAAGCTGAAATCAACCTTTTCCTCCTCTGAATTGTCAGAGTGTTTTTGTTGCTACCATAGAAGGAAGCTAGAACACCTATCAGGAGTAAGCCTGATACGTTTCTTTTTCAATCAGAGCAGAACAGGACCCACGGGCTGGCCATTCAGAGAACTCCAAACTCAAGGAGGCTCTTTAAATCTGTTGCTGGCAGTGCATAGTGAAGCATTAAAGACTAAAAGACCAAACAGAGTCATTTATCTGGTGTCTCTAGGTCCTTATCACTGTCAGAGGAAGAATGAAAAACAAGACAAAGTAGAGAATGAGGGTGAGATTTTTGATTAGAGTCTTAGTTAGGGTTTCTATTGCTGTAAAGAGACACCATGGCCACAGCAACTCTTATAAAGGAAAATATTAAACTGGGACTGATGCATAGTTTAGATGTTTAATCTGTTGTCATCATGGTACAAAACATGGTTGTACACAGGCAAACAGTGCTGGAGCCATGAGTTCAACATCTGGATGCAGCATGAAGAGAGAGAGAGAGAGAGAGAGAGAGAGAGAGAGAGAGAGATTGGGCCTGGCTTGAGCATTTGAAGCCTAAAAGCCCTTCCCCAGTGACACACTCCCTCCAACAAATCGACGCCTCCTAATAGTGCCACTCCCTATGCATCTGTGGAGGTCCTTGTCATTCAAACCATCACCTCTCCCTCCCTGGCCCCATAGGCCTGTAACCATATCATACTGTAAATATGCATTCAGTCCAACTTCAAAAGTCCCCGTGGACTATAACATTCTCAACCCTGTTTAAAAGTCCAAAGTTCAAAGTCTCTTCTGAGACTCATGGCCATCTCCTAACTGTAATCTTCCCATAAAATCAAAATAAAAAAGCAGATCACATACTTCCAACAAATAATGGCACAGAATATACATTACCATTCTAAAAGGAAACATAGTGAGGAAATGCTAGACCAAAGCAAGATCAAAAAACAGCTGGGCAAACTCCAAACTCTGCATCTCCATGTCTGATGTCTAAACACTCTTCAGATCTCCAGCTCTGTTCAGCTTTGTTGACTGCAGCACACCTCTCTATCTCTTGAGCTGTTTCCACTCCCTGTTAGCAGTTCTCCGCGGAAGACATCCTACAGCTCTCACATCTCCATCATCTTAGTGTCTCCAGTGAAATTGAGGATTCACTCTCAAAGGGCCTCTCTAGGCCTCCATGCAGGGACACGGCTGATACAAGCCTGGCCTCCACGGCTTTCCTTAGTCTCAGAGGAAGATTCTGTAACCCTTTTCTTATATCCTTGACTCTAAAGCCATAACAATGTGGCAAAACTTGCCAAGTTCTACAACTTGCTGAAGCTGGAACATGCCTATGGGAGCCATTTTCACTCAAACCACTACGGAGAGTGCAAGGCAGCAACAACAGTGGAGTATAGGCCAGAGACACAGCCCATGCTACAGTGACCTACAGTAGCCTGAGCTCTTTTCAGACACCTCTCTCAAGTAAAGCTGAGATTTTTGACTTCATAGCAGAGTGTGATGCAGAGTTAAAGTGTATGGAGAAGATATTTTAACATAGATTTGAGCAAGGGAGAGAGAAGCTCAGGGAAAGGAGGCGACACACCTGATTTATGAGTGTGACCTTCTCAAGAGGGAATCTTTACACTCGGTGTCTTTACAATAGCCACAATACCATTATTGGTGGCATCTGCAGTTACATATCAAAAGATTGTTACAGAACTTTTCTTGTTGTGGACCCAGAAGTGCACTGGATGGGGTTACAACTAATAAAGTAAAACTCAAAATCACCAGCATTGCACACAAATAGAATGTTTTCACTGTAAACCAAAATTATTAGATTCCCAGAAAATGTCTACCTGATTTTGAACAGCTTGTCCTTATGGGCAAACTTCAATGGCAAAAAGGATTACTGAGAAATTAAGGTGTATGTATGTATGTTCAGGGGCAACAAGAAATTTCAAGACTGGATCATTATTTTCCAGAAATAAGGTTCATTGCTCCTCCTCCACTTTGCTGTTCTTTTATGAGATTTTTGAATGTGTCATTACATCAGACGCATGATGGGAGCAGGCAAATTTGCAAGGTTGATGATATGGATAGAGATGTTGATATTTGTAATAACAAAACAAAGGACTGTGAGCAGTTGTCCTGGCCCACCGTGCTGATCTCATCTATCTTTCTCTCCCCACCCCCACCTCTGTTTTTTTTCTTTGTCTATTGAGTCTGCCTCACATCAAATTCAGAAAGCCTCCTGAAATCATTTTCTTACTGTGCTTTCCCAAATCTGGAAACCTCCAAATCATAAGAACAAAAATAGAGCATCAAGGAGATAACTTTATCTGGAACCCCAATCCTGCTACAGTAGTGAAAATATGTTATTTCAATACATTTGGGAAAGCAAAAAAAATTGCTAGTAAAAGTAACAACCCTGGGGAGGAATTTGATCATGGTAAATCATTCCTTGTAGTCAGTCTTCTGGAATGCATGTTCATGCTTTGAAAGCATGCTAATGTCAATAATTGCTATTCCATACACAGATTAATTAGTTCTTTTCTCCATTACTTTTCCCTTTTAATCATGAGTATGGATAACATAACTCAAAGCAGAAATTAGATGCTAAAATGTCTGGTGTTTCTGATTTGATTGAATAACTTGAAGCTTTCTAAATAATTTAAAATTTACTTTTTGATTATTCTTTTCTATTTTTTAGAATAGACATCTCTTGTTATCTTGTCTGGGAGAAGAAAAAGAGCCACTTAAAGTTCCTTGTGATCTTGTTAATGAGGCTTCAAATCCCAAATGCCTTTCCTTTGAAAGGGCTTCAGGCTCTATTTTTTTCCAATCAGGTTCCACTGTGCATTGTAATGGATTTGGAAACAGAGGAGGAGAGAGCAGAGAGAAAGGAGAGAGAAAGATAGTTGAAGAGTGGGGAATTATAAGTCTGATCAATTAACTTTCCTTATCAATAAACCAAGTAATAGTGTTTTAAAAATTTAGTGTTGCATAAAAGTTAGAAGAATATCATTTATTTTTCTTAAGTCTCATAAGGCTCATTGATGCTGAGTACCCACCTAAACAAGGGAAATTATTATTGATAGTACATGTATCTTCCCCAGCATCTCAGGAAGGTTTTAAGGAATGGCAGAAGCCTTACACAAAGAAATATTTGCAAGAAAATTGTCTCTTCAGCTCCTATGCTATTCTGGTCATCCTGGAGATAACTGGCCTATGTACTTACAAAATCTCAGGGCTCTAAGTATATAGACCAAGTAACACAGGCAAGTGAGGCATTGACAGCCAGGACCAAGAACACAGCACCTAAGATGACACTGTCTAAGGTGTACCAGGAGACCACTGACCTACTTGCAGAAACCCACATCCTTTTATGAGGCTGGAAATACCTCTCTTTCCAGAGAAGCATCCCTTCCCTCTACTTCCCAGGTCCTTGAGCTAGGAATGATGCCAAATGATCTGCTTGAAATGCAAATACTTGACAAGTAAGTAGCAAAACTCAGAACAAAATGCAGCACAGCGTCAGCATATTGTTTCTCAAAATTTAAAAATAGAAATAATATTGGTTTTTCTCTTTTCCCTTCATATAGTCAAAAAGCAAGCCAAGGAAAGTATCACAGACAAAGGAGATGAGCTATTTCAGATGGGCAACAAGATGCTCCAGGAGTCTAAAAGTCAAAAACAGAAAACAGAGTAAGTGTTTAGCCAAGTTAAATTTCCAGGTAGGAAAAAAAATACAGAAAATCTAGTTTATTACTAGTTTATTACTAAAACCTTATTGGAATAATAAATAAGCCTATTTTGTTGATCAGTTTTTGCTTTTAAAAGGGTTCAATGGTTACTTAAGGATTCCCAAGTTTATCACCCTTAGTAAGGAAGAGGGTTGTGTGTGAAATTGGGATTCCTTTCCATGAAGCAAAATGCAGACCAAAGCAGAAGTACTTTTTTACTCTGATTTGTGAGGCATTTCAAATGAAATAAAATGCTTTGTGTTTTAGCACACTTAATTCTAGCGGAGTCTTTGTGCAGACCTTATGGCTTTCAAAGCACTTTAATGTATGTGATACTGTCTTGTTCGCAGAGGAGTTTCACGAGGTAAGTGGTACTTCATTTCCCCCTTCAAGCCCTGGAGTCTGTGGAATGCCTGTCACATAAGCCCAAGAACCTGAGTCTGAATCCTAAACACCTATGTAAAAGCCAGGCACACTGTCCCACACCTATTGCCCCAGGACTAGGAGTGGGGACAAGCAGATCCCCAAGGTCCCTGGTTCCAGCCTAGTTGGGTGGCTCTAAGAGTTCAGCAAGAGACATTGTTTCAAAAAAATAATGTAGAAGGTAACAAAGGAAGACACCCAATGTCAACATCTGGCCACAACATGTACACAGATATGTGTGTACATACAATGTATAACACTACACACAAACATACACCATTTAACAAAGAACAAACAAACCCTGGGGGTAGGTTTCTCAGCCTGTAGCATGAGACTGCCCAGAGATAAGAAGCCCACTAGGTATTCCCCTCAAGCCCAGGAGTATTCTAAATTTGGTTTGACAATGCAAAAACACTCTGAGAAGGTCCCATGGAACTGTTTCACTTAACACTGGAGGGATCCTTCCCCTTGGGTAGAAGCAGCAGGGGAAAATGCAGTCCTGAGAGCAAATCCCCCATCAGCAGAGGAACTTTTATGCTGGGCTATTCCTGCCCAGGCTGTCCTGACCCAGTCCCTGCCCCAAAGGCGACAGAAGAGCAGCTTGTTTTCACGGCAGCAGAGGTGCAACTATGGTTGAGTCCCTGACCCTTCTGAGCAATGGAAGACAGAAAACCAGAGATGCGATAATCACAGTAAGACATCCCAGGAGTTTAAGGGAACGCTGAGCTTAAGTTCCTCTACTGTTAGGATAACACATTCTGCCCTTAAGTCAAGCATACCTGTGTATTCATATCCAAGATGCAGAAAGGTGAGAATTACTGGATATCCCACCAAAGAGGGGAATCAGTTCATTTTTCCAGCCCACCTCCTTGTTTGTCTCTTCCCAGGATAAGAATGGCATAGTTTGAAATGGTCCTAAGCTTTTGGCTTGTCCACATCTACATTCAGAATGCATTCTTTCTAGGGGTGGCCCTTCACTAAAAGCTACTCTCTGACAGAAGGGATAAAGATAAGTTGCTTCTCACAGCAAGTTACTGGTGATCCTGGAGAAGCATTTAGACACTCCTGTGCTAGCATCCATCTCAGCAGCCAATGTCAAAACCTTTACAAAGGATGCCATTTGCTCGGTCCATTGTGTCTGTCTGTCCATGTTACCCAGATTCTCCTACTTTTTCTTCCTCTTGGAAACTGCAGCCCAGTTCTTACTCTTTCCTAGCCAGAAGCAATGCCTCTGGTCCTGGGTTCTGCTTCCAGTATCTCCTTTACAACTTTGGACTTTCCTAATAAGAAAGCCATAATGTCCACCCTGCTCACAGGATTAAAGATACCTACAAAAATCTGTTTCATAGATGGCTGCTGCCTCTTGGTGCTAGACTGAGTCATGCAGGCAATGCCCCATTTCAGGTTTCTTTTCCTGGTCTCTGCTGGTGCCCTTCTCAGTCCAGTAGTCTATAGGGTTTTGTAGCAGCAGGTGAGGTTCTGGTCAAATGTGAGAAAGCAAAAGCAATTTAAGGAAGGGTTTATTTGGGGTCATAGTTCAAGGGTACAGTCCACGCTAACAAAGACACCTGTTCACCAATCAGGAGCCAGAGAGAGATGAATGCTGATCATCAGTTGGCTTTCCCACTTTAATTACACACAGGAGGCCAGACCATGTGATGGTTCCACCCATACTCAGGGTGAGTCTTCAGTCCTCAATTAAACCTTTCTGGAAACACTCTGAAAGACACACCGGAGGTGCTTCCGTTGCATCAGTCTGACAAGACTGTCACATGTGACAATTTGTCACCACTTTTAAAGAATAACATTCTATCCCTGCTCCCTAAAGTCTTATGTTTATCTTTTAACAAAAATGTATTTAGTCCATCTCTAAAAGTCTTCAAAGTTGCTATGCAAAAATCCAAACTCTGAAGTCTTCTGAAACTCAACAGAAAACTCTTACTGTGAGTCACTGTAAAATCAAATATCACACTGCATGTTCATAATATACAATGGTAAGATATAGATATTTCATTCCAAAAGGAAGAAATGAGGGCATATGAAGAGAAGATCAGATCAAAGCAAGACTGAAAGCCAACAGGGCAAACCACAAATCCTGCATCCAGTGCTATGACCAGCACTTGGGGCTTGGGACTGAGTAACATGAGCTCCAGTGGTACTGGGCAGTCCTGCCTTACCAGCGTAACCACCTGTAGGGGACATAGTCTCTTTGACTCTATTTCATGCCTACAGCTCTCTTCAATGGACATTCTACATTCATGGCATCTCCAATATCTTAGAGTCTCCACTACAACATAGGCTTTATCTGCCCAACTTCATGCCTTAACAATCCTTTTCGTACCAAGCTCTTCACTTTTCATATTTTTCAGTTTTCTCTCTCATTGTTCATCTAAGTAAGAGAACTGAGATGGAGTCCATATATTTTTATAGGGAACCTGACCCCACAACACATTGCCTAACCTCAGTCCCTAACTTTATCAAAAGCCTCTATGATTCCTTCACTCTTTCATCGTTTATGCCTGAGAAATCAGTATTACATAAACAACACTGCCGAGTTCTGCTGTTGGTTTGAGATATAGGCTGGTCCTCTTGGACACAGTGAGTATGGCATCTGTGTGCTGCCCCAGGCAAACACTTCTCCATAGATGGTTATTTTCTAGAAAGGAATCTCTTTAGTGACATTTTCAGTTCAAGCTCTCTCCTTCCATTTATTTTTTTCTTTTTTTATTGATCTTTATTGAGCTCTACATTTTTCTCTGCTCCCTTCCCTACCTCTCCTCTCCCCTTCCACACCCTCCCAAGGTTCCCATGTTCCCAATTTACTCAGGAGATCTTGTGTTTTCTACTTCCCGTGTAGATTAGATCTATATATGTCTCTCTTAGAATTCTCATTGTTGTCTAGGTTCTCTGGGATTGTGATTTGTGGGCTGGTTTTCTTTGTTTTGTGTTTAAAAACCAATTATGAGTGAGTACATGTGATAACTGTCTTTCTGAATCTGGGTTACCTCACTCAAAATGATGTTTTCTAGCTCCATCCATTTACCTGCAAAATTCAAAATGTCATTATTTTTCTACTGTGTAATACTTCATTGTATAAATGTACCACATTTTCCTTATCCATTCTTTGGCTGAGGGGCATTTAGGTCCTTTCCTGGTTTTGGCTATGAGAAAAAATGCTGCTATGAACATAGTTGAGCACATGTCCTTGTGGCACAATTGATCATCCTTTGGATATATACCCAAAAGTGGTACTGCTGGGTCTTGAGGAAGGTTGTTTCTTAATTTTTTGAGAAATTGCCACACTGACATCCAAAGGGGTTGTACCAGCTTGCATTCCCATCAATAATGCAGAAGTGTTTCCTTTTCCCCACATCCTCTCCAGCATAAGTTGTCATCAGTGTTTTTGATCTTGGCCATTCTTACAGGTGTAAGATGGAATCTCAGAGTTGTTTTGATTTGCATTTCTCTGATGACTAAGGATGTTGAGCATTTCCTTAAGTGTCTTTCAGCCATTTTAGATTCCTCTGTTGAGAGTTCTGTTTAGGGCATTTTTTATTGGATTATTTGTTCTTTTGATGACCAATTTCTTGTGTTCTTTGTATATTTTGGAGATCAGCCCTCTGTCTGATGTGGGGTTAGTGAAGATCTTTTCCCATACTGTAGGCTGTTGTTTTGTCTTTTTGTCCATAAATGGGACCTCCTGAAACTGAAAAGCTTCTGTAAAGCAAAGGACACGGTCACCTTCCATTTATTAATCAAGAATTCTATTCCTTTCTTATTTATTGCATGTGTCATTGCAGTTGTGTAGAGGTCAGTTCTCTCTTTCCACCATTAGGGTCTTGTGGATTGAACTCAGCTCATCAGGTTTAAGGATAAGCCATTACCTGTTGATCTCACCCAGGCATTCTCCTTCCAAATGAATTTTCACTTCCACAAGTTAAATCCTTCACTGAGTGCCAACTTCCTCAGGGACCTTTTTTATTATCCCATTGAAGAATGTGAGATTTCAGTCTAACAATACTAATCATTTAATATTTTCAGATGCTTTGTCCAAACCATCTATGTTCACAACTCTTTTGCTCCCAATACTTTCCTTACCAAGCTCTTTGCTTTTCTATTTTTCTGCTTTCTCTCATGGTTCATCTAAATAAGAGAACTGAGATGTAGCCATACCATAGCCTAAACGTGATCCTGACATAGAATTCCATCAACCAAACAAACTAGTTTCATATGTTTTAATTCAGTGTCACCAAAGTCAAGAACATGAGCAAAATGAAGCCGTAATATATAACATGAATGCTCTCTTATCTATAAGAGAGTGCATGCCACATCCCGGTCTTCCACCCTCTTACCACAATGACTCATTAAGCTCTGCTTACAGCATTAGGGCTTCCCTGGTATGTATTTCTCAACTCTTCCACATTCCTCCCACAAACAATTTCTAAAAGACCACAAGTCGCATAGTCAGCTTTACACATTAGTACACATTTTTGTATTAGTGACTTTTTTCATTGCTCTGACAAGAAAACAACTTAAAGACAGCTTTATCTGGGGTCACAGTTTGAGGTCACGTCATGGCAGATGAATCACACAGCAGGACCATTAGACAACTAGTCACGTTGTGTTCACAGTAAAGAAACAAAAAGATGAATGCTGATTTTTAGCTTGTGTTTTCCTTTTTATTCAGTCCAGAACCCTAGCCCGTGGGATGGTACCACTCACATTCAGGATGGAGCTTCACCCTTTAGTTAAAACTTTCAGAAAACACTCTCATAGAGACACCAGAGATATGTTTCCATGGTGATTCTAAATCTAGTCAAGTTGAAAATTGAGATTAAGTCATCATTTTGACCTTTGAGACCTTTTCCCCAGTTCTTTGCTTTCCAGAATCTTCACTTCCTTTGACTATGATCAATTTCTTTCTTGACATCCTGGCTTCCAGCTTGTTCCACTGGAGTACAGACCCTCCATTTTGACAGTCAGAGCTCCAGTGCATACCTGGATGTCTCTCGGCCTGAGACTCTTTCTCCTTAGCCTACTCTAGCCAACTAGCAATTTCCCTTAGCACCAGTGTAGATAGGTTGTGGATAAAATAAAGTCTCTTGGTTCTTTTAAATTGGAATCAAAGACTGGAGTGTGTGTGTGTGTGTGTGTGTGTGTGTGTGTGTGTGTGTGTGCGCGCGCGCATGCACACACACTCGCTCCTAGATTTGAACCAAGAGCAAAAATTGTGGATAATACTTTTTGGTCTTGTACTACCAAAAACTGTTATAAAAGTAAGAACAAACCCCCAAACGCTTTCTGTCTCTGACATGTGTTTAAGACTTGTTACATCTTCTGGCAATGCGTGCAATACAGATCAGGTGACTTTTAGTAGGAAATGCAGTGTATATTTTAACCATGAAAATTTCACACCGTTTACCACCTAATTACAGAACAATTATTACGATATAAAATTTTAATCAAAGGGATCATCCTAATAGTAGCACCTAAATAAGGTACTATGCCAGGTATGCCACAGGATCATCTCACAGCAGCCTTGAGTAGGTGCTACAACCATCCCAGTGTTATGACTGTAGAAGGGATGGAGAAGATAGATTGAAGCTTTCCAACTAGTCATTGGTGGAGACAGGACTTGAACCGAGGGACTTAGATGCTAAAGTCCCCCCCATTAAAGTTTGTTTGGATTGTTAATTTTCTAAACAGTCTGGTGTTGCTGTGTTGAAGAATTAGTTCTGCTTTTGAAGACTATTTTATAATATAGACTTATCCACATTCTTGTGATACAGATTTTCTAGATGTGACCTTTCAATTATGATAATTTTTGTATCTTTTAGAATTTGTTTTATAAAACAAATGCCTATCAATAATTGAAGAGACCATGGAAGAGCTCACTGCTTTAGGATGTCTTTAATTTTTCACTTTAGTTGATATAGAGGCGTGACAGGTGGTAAATATTATATAAATACCTCATTTTTAGTGACTTCATAATTTGTCAGACATCTTTGAAATTCAAATCTTTGATTCACATAGAAGTGAAAGAATTATTGGTCTAGAGTACAATGGATTTCAGCGAAGCTGTATCATAGCGAACAACAATTGCAGCTTACCTGCTAGAAAGGCGTATGAAGGAGGAAGCAGAAAATTCCATTGTTTTGTGAATTGATTTCCTGACTTTACATTTTCAAAACAGAGCCTACATACTCTTTGCCAGAGCAGCTGACATGGGAAATTTAAAAGCTATGGAAAAAATGGCTGACGCTTTGTTATTTGGAAGTTTTGGCATGCAAAACATAACAGCAGCCATCCAGTTATATGAGTCCTTGGCTAAAGAAGGATCGCACAAGGCCCAAAACGTGAGTTTTGAAAGACAATGAATTTTTTTCAATAGCTACATCCTCAATTGACGCAAACATATGAGAGGGGAGAAGAAATAATGCCCCCAGCCTACTGCATGGACACAGACCAGACCTACAGCCACGCAGAATGCACTGAAATGGTGTCCAAGCAGGAGTACAGCCAGAACTCAGGATGGATTGTTCTAGTTCTTAGGAACAGAGCAGAACTGCTCTCTAATCTACCTTCCTATTTACCCATGTGTATATTTTGACACAAGACCTCTGAATCCAAACATCGTTAAAGTATACATAGAATGCTTTCATCTTTACAACGAAATGTGAAACAAAATCTATTCTTAAGGTAATGTTTATGTGACTTTTAATTACAAATCTTTTATAAGATAGCACATTTTTTCTATTTTAATAAATGTGTCTTACTTTATTCCAAGAATAAAATAAAGAACAAAATAAATAAAAAATCACTTCATAAAAAAAATCAGAAAAATTGGGGCTTGGGATGTGGCTCAGTGGGTAGTGTGCTTTCCTGTCACAAATGAAGCCCTGAGCATTGCATAAAGCAGGGCTTGGTGGTTCGTACTATAATCCAAGCACTCAGGAAGTAGAGGCAGGAGGATCAGAGTTTAAGGTCATTATCGGCTACATAGCTAGAGAGAGGTAGGAGGTGGGGAGAGAATAAAGACAAAGGCTTCAGGAGTCAATCCCCTGGCCCAGCTATTATGAGGGCTACCATGTATTTTTCACCTGTCCCCTTGCTCTATGCAGCTCTATTTTTATGCCAACCTAATTACATGCAACTGCACACATCACTTTGTTTCAGCTACTTAATATAATGTTAAGGTGTGTTTTTATGCTGCTATAGTGTTTTATGAAAAGGTTTTTGTTAAGTCTTTCTCTGACCCGACAAACCTCTCCACAGATGCAATAATCCAAGTCAGACCAAATCAAGCCAAATTAGAAGAAGCCCAGGTTTAATGGATGCCAACGCTCCCAGGTGGCCCTCCGAAAAAACACATAGATGAGAAAAGGAGAACCAGGGAGACCATGTGTTCATTCTCTGTGGGGCAGTTTAAATAACCTGTGGGAGTGGTCTTGACCCTCCCTGGGAAGGGGTCACTGTTTGGTGGACTTTCTTGGAGATGGAGTCTAGATTCCAGCAACTCCCAGGGGAGGCAACTTGGAACTTTCCACCAAACATTACAGACATTTTATATGGATGCCAGGGGATTGGGGTGACCCTTCCAACCAGTTTTGTCTCACAAACAAAATCCACGGCCATTAATCAAACAATAAAAATGTGAGAATTCAGAACACATAAAGACGAAAGTAAGGTCACCTAAAAGGTGTACAGTAGAGACCTTTTGTAGTATCATCCAATGCAGTACAGGAACCAGGCATGGAGTTTGAATACACTATTATGCTTGCTTAGTGAATAAGCTACTTATTGAACAAAAACCCTTTCCCCTTCTGCATGAGAATTTGACCTTTGGTTCACACTTCAGTTCTGTTTCCCAGGCAACCTGATAAGAATAAAATTTTAACTATGTCTTTACCTAGCATGACTTATGATGGAAATGGCCCCTGACTGGCAAACTGCCTTTGGAGGGGAAAAAAACTACAATGAACTATTGAACCTGATGATGGTGAACAGTTTCATGAGAGCCCTGTACATGTTGAGTTATTATGTGAGGGTTGAAGCATTTGCACCAAGATGGCTTCCACATCCTCCCCATGTAGGTCTCATTTCCTTGCATCTGAGTCACCTTCTGAGGCATCCAGGATGACCACTTCTAGAAGACTGTATACACTGCTAAGGAAGGCTTGACATTTAGCACTGGTACACTGTGGTTCATTTGCTCTATTCTTTCCAGAATAAGACTGGTGGCAAGTGAGGTTCATGGGAGTCCTGTGAGTCTGTATGCTTAGCTAAGCCAGAAGAAGTTGAACCAAATGCCAATGATGGATAGGACAATCTCTCAATCTGCATCTATAAAGTTAAGATAATTACAAAACATTGAACACTACAACTTGTTCAATAGTGCAACTCTGACATTTAGCAAAGTGTCTGAGACAAAAAAAGTGTAAAGTTGAATGCATTATTAATTAGTTATGAATGGTTTTATGGAGTTATTGTAGGGCATTCAATTCCATGCCTGGAACATCATAGTCATTTATTATAAGACAGATGAGGGGAGAAGAGAGGGAGGGCATAGTGACTGCTAAAAGTCAAAGTTTCAATTAGGCAGAAGGAAGCTATAAAAATTATTGTTCCCACCATTATACTTCTAGAACTGTTATACTATATAGAGTATTCTAATTTTATATGAGACCAAATCTATTTGCCTCTCCCTAGCCAGCTCTTTATTCACTTAAAACCATGGATATCTTTCTATGTAAATACATACAGATCAATGTCATTATTTAAAGTTCCATATGATCTTAATTTATGTTGGTGGATACTCTGTTTCATTCCACAGAATTCTTGCAATTATATATAAAATAACACAGTGGACAGGTCTGTGAATGTTAATAAAATACAAGAATTGCTAAATCTCAGAGTTTGGTTAGCCAAAAACTAAAGCTTTGGGTGCTCCCATCATTTATATCACCTAATTATTTTCCTTATTTCCAATGCACATAAAAACTAAGTCAACCAGACTACACTCTGATCAAATTGTTTGTCATTGGCTTTTAAGTTAATCAGAAAATAATTTTCTAGGACAAACGTAGTAGCAGAGGTTACAGCTCTAAACTATAACCACTGGCCATGAATTGCCGTAATTATCTCTATATAGAGATGAAGGAACTCGTTATAGCCTGCAAGGTGCCATGGTGAGGTAGCAAAGCAGGAGTTCCCAGACCATGTTTGATCATACATGGCTCTGGGTTCTGCATCCCAATAGCTTTTCCATCCATGCTCACTTTTGATATCTCTAAAGAAGTTATGCAGCAAAACTTCAGTTTTCTCAAACCTGAAAAGATCGGTAATTGTGTGTGCTTCACAAAGCTGATGGAAGAAGTAAATATTATCTGCAAGAATCTTCAGCAAATGTTTTAAAGGACATTAAAGCACACTGGTGTGTAACAATTTTAGGTCAGCCAGTCCTTGTTTTATACGTTGGTTCCAACCCTGCCCCCACCCTGTGATGTATCCTTTCTGAGTCTCAGTTTCCTCATATGTAAAATGGGGTTATCTGTCCAGTACGTGTGTGTGTTTGGCCTCGAGGAAGACCAGAAGAGAGAATGTGCCTGTGAACAAACTTAACCAAAGAAGGTTGACATTGACCTAATATGCACATTTCAGTCATACTGTTGAAATGTGGCAAGTTATGACATTGTTCGGTAAAAGTCCTCTGTTAAGCCCACTTCTCCTTCTCTGATATCCTGGACTCCTGTCATCTTCAGGCTGACTGCATATGGACTAGCAAACAAATTATTTGCATATGGATTAGCTGGATGTCTCCAAGACTGCAGCTGGACTTGATGCTGAACTAAGGCTACCAATCATTGTTACCTCTAGCAACTTCCCTAGGAACTGACTTACTCATTCATTCATTTATTGTACAAAAAACAGCCAGTTGAAGAGATTCTGTACCACAGGCCATCCTGATAACAGCTCTTTAATAGGACCAGCCAGGAGCATCTTTGTTTGCCTGTTGTTTGAACTAGCCTAACGTAGGAATACTGTTTGGATTGTCAGAAATGTTTCTGGGAACTTGGGAGGACAATGTCACACAGAAATGCACCGAAAAAAGGCTGGAAATATGACCAAATAATAATATTCTTGTGTATAATATATATATAATATTATTATATATACTGTGTATATGTGTATACATTATATAGAGAGTAAATAATACAAGCGTGCACGTGTGCACAGAGAGTGAATAATGGATATTTATGATGTCTGAGGGAAAGAGAAAACAGGCAGAAGTTCCAGAAAACAGTAGAGAAACTGGAAGTATGAGAGATCTGGAAAAGACCCAAATTTTAAAAATCTAAATTAACTGAAGGAAATTTTTTGAAGGGTAGCACAAGTGATTAAGACTGTAAAGCCAGCCTGCTGTGAGTTTTACAAAGAGGCAGTTACCTTCCAAAAGATAAGAGCTGTAGAGTAGTCTCCAAGAAAATGACTCAGCAAGGAAAGGTGCTTATCTGTAGCCTGAAATCTGAGTTTGATCCCTCACCCACCTGTTGAAAGGAGATGACTGACTTCTAGGAGTTTTCCTTTGGACACCACATTCTTATTGTCTCTCTCTCTCTCTCTCTCTCTCTCTCTCTCTCTCTTTCTCTCTCTCTCTCTCTCTCTCTCTCTCTCTCTCACACACACACACACACACACACACACACACACAAAAATGTGATTTTTTTTAAGTTATTGGAGTTAAATGTATACACTTCTTCGTCTATAAATTTAAAGCAGTTTTGTCACAGATTATATGAAAATCCTCTCTATCATAGAAAAATAAAGCACAATTGATGCACAAAAGAGAAATGTGTGAGTGATGCTTTATTGTGTTCTGAGATTTGAAATAATTATATCTCAGTGGCAACAGCTCCACATAGTCTTCATTTATTTCAAATTTGAACTGTTAAAGTGTTTCTTGGAAGAAATATAGTCATTAGAACCATGATATGGCTGAAAACATCATCTCCAGTATCAATCTAATAGCCACTTTGATGATTGGAGGCTTCTGTTAGTTGTTTTTCATGCTAATGGCCTTGCATTAAGAGTGTCTGAGTTACTCATTAGAACTGATTCACACTTTGCTTTGGCATGTGGTTTGAGCCAAAAGTAATGCTCACAATTCTCTCCAGCTTCGTATGATAATTAGAGGGAAATTGCTTAATCTTTCTCCTTTAATAATTCCTTAGGAAAAAAACAAACAGAAAAATATTTGATTTTTAAATTGTTACTACAGACTCCAAGTGATTTACTTTAAAATATGGTAAGTGCCCATTACGCTAAAGCCTTCGCAACAAATGCCAGGCATTTAACCCGGTGCACCACAGGGAAACCAGCAGACTTCAGAATCAAGTCTTCTGAGCCAGCCTACGTGCAGAATTTGACCTTCAAAACTGTTCAAGTGTCACAGATGTCACCACTCTTCCCACAACTCACAACATGTTTCTTTCCTGCATTAAGATTTAATCATTTTATAACCCACCTAGTTTTATCATATCCTTATCTCAAAAAAGAAAAGACAAAAACCACTAAAAGCTGATGGTTGTGAAGTTGTCAGGAGGTAATGTCCAAGAAGAAAGGAAAGGCCAGGTACTCAGCATGTCCCACTAAATGACAGCCCTTAACACCTTTCAACGTCTTCTATTGTCCTGAAACGATATAAGTAGTATAAGAACAATGAAAATGAGATGAAAGTGGAGCCTTTCATTCATTGTTATTATTCTGCTAAAGAGGGAGGAAGCATGACCCTGGATTGATTACGCAAGGGTGGTACCATAATGGCCCAGTCCTTTTGTTTTTAGTGAGCTTTATATAGAGAAATACTCCTTCCCCATCACAGAGTGGAAATCTAATACCAGCTTTACTTCACAACTTCACCACTTTATACAGTTTCCCCAAAGGCTCAGACCAACATATTTGCTGAGCTCTGCCCACAAACGATGTACTCTCAGTAGAGAGTCTTCAAATATAAGACCAAATGATACCTTCTCTTTAAAGGTCAGTATGTTTGTTTACTGTCAAAGTTTCTGCATAATTGAACCGGATCCTAAACCTAGCAGAATCGAGAATTGCCAGGAGTTGCAAGAAAATTTTTTAATCTAAAATTGACTAGTGGCATCCTTAAAAGAGCCAATTTAGCCATTTCAAATACACATTGCAGAGTGTAGAGGAGTTGCAGGGTCTTCCACTTGTAATGAATGTGCAAGGTGCACCGTGCAGGTTCTTCCACTTTTAAGGAATGTGCGAGGTGCACCGTGCAGGGTCTTTCACTTTTAAGGAATGTGTGAGGTGCACCATTTTTAAAAGGAAACTTTCTAGGCCTAAGAAGAACATAAAGATTTTCAGAAGCAGAGGCTTTTATCAGTATGCAGATTATGTAAAGGACAGAAGTTACACTGTTGTGGTAGAGTTACTGTACTTTTGAGGAAAAAATAATTTCTAGAGTCAATTTCATAATCACTAATGCAACACTGGACTCAGGTTAGGGCTCAGTTCAAAGTGCTTGCTCTGTAAACATGAGGATCCGGGTTCTAAGCTCCAGAACCCACATAAAAAGCCAGGGGCAATGACATGAACCTATGACCCCAACACTAGGAAGGCGAAGACAGGTAGATGATTCCTGTAGTTTACTGGACAGCCATGCTAGTGTCACTTAGCCTAGCGAGTTCCAAGCCAGTAAGGGACCCTGCCTCAAAAAAAAAAAAAAGAAAGAAAGAAAGAAAGAAAGAAGTGGATGGTATCTGAGAAACTCTGTCCTCTGGCCAACACATACACACACATATATACAGACACATATACATACACACATACACACATACATATACACATACATACACACACATGCACACACACATACACACATACACACACCCCTACATATAGACACATATACACATACATACACATAATACACACATGCACACACACACATATAAATAAAAAGTAACAGGGTTCTTTATCCTTTAAAGAATAATGCAGTTACTCATTTTCTGAGATGACTGAATTATTTGACCTCAATAAAAATGCTGGACATCTGACAGTATTCTTATAAACTCTGTGAAAAGCCGGGCGGTGGTGGCGCACGCCTTTAATACCCAGCACTCAGGAGGCGGAGGCAGGCGGATCTCTGTGAGTTTGAGACCAGCCTGGTCTACAAGAGCTAGTTCCAGGACAGGCTCCAAAGCCACAGAGAAACCCTGTCTCGAAAAATCAAAAAAAAAATGGATAAACTCTGTGAAATATAAATTTTACAAAATGAGCTTGTTAATGCTAGATGGGGGTGATGATAGTAATGGCAGATGAGGAATGGACAAGAAAAGATAGGCCTGGAAACTACTGGTGTGACCCAATAAGAACTGAGAAGGGCTCACTGACAGCTGCTGGAAGAAATGAATCTGCAAGAGCCAATAAAAAATTGAAAATTGAAAATATCACAAGTTGAAATGCACTTAATCCATCTCACCTTCCAAGCACATATATCACAGAGTGGTCCACCCTTGTGCTCACATCTGACCCGGAACTGCAGCTTGCTGCCACTGCCCAGCCTCCTAGGAATATAGCATCCTGTGCCACTAGCCCAGGAAATAACACAATCCAGATTTGAAACACAGTTTTTACAGAGTACGTATTGCTTTCACACCATCACAAATGTGAAAAATCATAGGTCAAACCATCTGGAAGCTGCCTATGTGGGCTTTGAATCACGTTTTCCAATTGGTGCGTCACACTGATGTACTGATTTAACTTGCTTCTGTGGTTTCTATAAAAGCTTTTTGGATGGCATACTGTGTCATACGCAGGCGGGGGCTTCCACTACTTCCATCTTGCTCTGTGATCAGACTTTCACTCTTTATTCAGTATATTTTTAATTAAATATTTTTTATGTCAATCCTGTTTTATTTTTAAAATATGGATAGAAGTACTCAAATTAGGTGTAGGGAAATAGCTCAGTAATAGAGCATTGCCTTGCATAAGTGAGGCCCTGGACTCAGTCCTCATATCACAAAAAGTAAGAAGGATAGAAAACTTAAAGATTTAACATGTCAAAGGAAAATTTTGTTAACAGCAAAGGGAAATATGTCAACCACAAGTTTATAGTATTTTTTAGTTTGCTTGCTTTCATTTTGTTTTTTTTTTGTTTTTTGAGACAGGGTCTTTCTATATAGCTCAGGATAGCCTAGATGCCATGATCCTCCTGCCTCAACTTCCTGGGATTACAGATGTGCACCTCCATGTCTGACTTTAGTATTTTATTATTATGTCTTATTCTAAGGTACAACAAGAATTATCAAAGATACACATATAATCCTCCCAATATAAAAGCACTTTTTAAAAAATATTTATTTATTTATTATGTGTACATGTATGCTTGCAGGCCAGAAGAGGGCACCAGATCTCATTACAGATGGTTGTGAGCCACCATGTGGTTGCTAGGAATTGAACTCAGGACCTTTGGAAGGACAGGCAGTGCTCTTAACCACTGAGCCATCTCTCCAGCCCTAAAAGCACTTTTTATAGTATAAATAACAGTATAAATTATAATTAAAATAATAACTAAAAAATATTATTAAAAGTATAAAAATATCCATTATCAATATAAACGTAAACTATGGGGTTGTTGAGATGGCTCAGTGGTTAAGAGCCCTTGTTGCCCTTGCAGAGAATCAGGATTTGATTCCCAAAACCCACAGGGTGGTTCACAGTTGTCTATAACTCCGATTCCAGGGAATCCAAGGCTTCTGTTTTAATCTCTGAGGGCACCAGGTACATACAGGCAAAACACTGACACAATAAAATACAATAAAAATCTAAAAACAAAATATACGCTAAATGATGACAAATTGACTGACTCAGTTTGTTTTCTTTTGCCCTTTAGGCATTAGGGTTTTTATCCTCTTATGGAATTGGAATGGAATATGATCAAGCCAAGGTAAAGTCAACTCTATTTTTTTTCAGGAACAAAATTTATTTACTTAATAGGAACACTGTATAGAATTTATTCTTAAAGAAGCTCATTCTACTATGTATTAAAAGTATCCACTGACCAGAGAAATTTAGCAATCTGCCACAAACTTCTTAGACTCATATATCAGGTTCACTACTAAAGGTAGATACCATCTCCTTCGTAGGATTTTAAGATGATAAAATGAAATAGCATATGTCATACCTTTATCACAGACTCTAAGCCCTGTAACCCCCAATAAATGGAAACCAAATTAACAGAACATTGAGACTTGGAGCATATTTTGGAGTGGCTTTCAGTTCATTACTGGGATAGGAATAAAGAAACAATGTTTGGCTTGAGTTCCAAATTTAGGAAACCAATATAATTGTATTTCTTTTATCTTAGGCACTGATATATTATACCTTTGGAAGTGCTGGAGGAAGTATGATGTCCCAGATGATTCTGGTTTGTAAATATTCTTAGAACAAAATAGATGTATTATAACTACAGCATTATCTGAATATTAACACGTGTCTATGCTTGTGTTTTAGGGGTACAGATATTTGTCGGGAATCAATGTTTTACAAAATTGTGAAGTTGCCCTAAGTCATTACAAGAAAGTGGCAGATTATAGTGAGTAATTCTCATAAGTCTTTGAGAAGGGTTATTGGGTGATTGGTTGGTTGGTTGGCTGGGTTCTTTTGAGACAGTATTTCATTGTATATAGCCTTGGCTGGCCTGGAATTCCCCATGTAGGACCAGGTTGACCTTGAACTCACAGATCCACCTGTCTTTGTCTCCTGAGTGCTGGGATTAAAACTACTGTGCACTCTATGCCTTGCTATACTATTTGTTTCTTAAACATACATGTTAAGTGAACTTCCCTAAGTCTAACCTATATAATGTTCGATAGTTTGTTAAAAAGTTCCTAGTGGGGGCATGGTGATATGGGCCAGTGTCTTAGTTAGCATTTCTTTTGTTCTGAAGAGACATCATGGCCACCTCAACTCTTATAATGGAAGACATTTCATTGGGGCTGGTTTACACTTTTAGAGGCTTAGTCCATTATCATCATGATGAGCAGCATGCCAGCATGCAGACAGACATGGTGCTGAAGAAGAAGCTGAGAGTTCTACATCTTGATCCACAGGCAGCAGAAGGAGTCTCCACATTGGGTGTAACTTGAGCATAGGAGACCTCAAGGCCCACCCACACAGTGACACACTTTCTCCAACAAGACAACACCTACTCTAACAAGGCCACACCTTCTAACAGTGCCACTCCCTATGGGATCCATTTTCCTTCAAACCATCGCAGCCTGTAAACTCTGTTCTTGGAACACAGAAACAGAGAACAGTCACTTCAATTTTGAGGCTAGCCAGAACTATGTAAAGAGACCCTGTCTCAAAAAAAAAATATAAGTGAAAATGAAAAAAAAATCTAATGAAACAAATAGAGGACACACACAGGAGGGATCACTCCTTGTTCTACCACCCAAGTTGTAGATCCAGAAATAGAGCATGAGGGAGTCAGAGTTGTATGTCACATTCCATCTTGCAACATCCCTCAGAGAGATTACAGATGCTTCTAAGGCAAAGTCTTCCTAGATGTGGGTCAGGTTAACTTCTGTATTCAGAAGAACATCTAAATGTGTATCTTAGACATCTGGGGAAAATGGGGGTGAGGGCTTGAAAAAATGGTGTTGGATTTCAGAGGTTATTTATTACAAAATCATTTCATATGCTTAATGATAATGGAATTGTTATGTGCATATTCAAACTGTACATTTTGTTAGGAATACTCAAGCACATATATCTTCGTATTTTTTCTCAGACTATCTATAGGGAATAATTGAGTGGCCCTTATTCTTATATTGCAATGCCCATTCCAGAAAATGTTAGCACAGAGAGACTGATGGGTATCCCTTTAAAGCCCCAGCTCGAGTCCCCTGGCTTATAAATTCATAAGAGTCTATGCTGGTAATATTTATAAGAGTTCCAAAAGCAAGTACTGTTTTTCAGATCCAAATAAACAAAACACCACAAGTCCCTATTTCCTATGTCTCTCCTGTCAGCAGTCCAGATTCCTGCACAATTTAAGGAGAATGAGTGTAGCCATGTCTCTCCAAGTTAACTGTTACTTCTTTCAGTCTGAGTGCTCTATCTTCTGATTTGTTTCCACTCACAGTTGCTGACAAATTGGAAAAAAGCGAAGGTATTCCAGTGGAAAAAGTGAGACTAACAGAGAGATCTGAAAATCTGAGTTCCAACAGTGAGATTTTGGATTGGGACATATACCAGTATTATAAGTTCTTGGCAGAAAGAGGAGATGTTCAGATACAAGTAATGATCAGAGAAAATACCACGTTCTTAGAACATGCCAATTAACAGAGTTGCCCCCTTCTGAGTGCCAGGGAGATCAACAACACCTGACTTTGAATGTGAAGGGAAGGAGAAAACCTCTCCTCTCTGATCCTTGCAGTTTGAAGTGGGGGGGGGGCTTATTCAAGAAGTAGTTGCCATAGTGATAGTAAGATGGTGGTGGTGATGGTGGTGGTGTTGGTGGTGATGGTGATAGTGGTGGTGATGGTGGTGATGGTGGTGGTGGTGGTAGTGATGGTGGTGGTGGTGGTGATGGTGGTGGTGTTGGTGGTGATGATGGTGGTGGTGGTGATGGTGATAGTGGTGGTGATGGTGGTGATGGTGGTGGTGGTGGTAGTGATGGTGATAGTGGTGGTGATGGTGGTGGTGGTTTTGCATTTCTTCCTGGAAATTTCACTTTTAAAAACCTTTATGGGGAAATAGTAGCTCCAATATTGGCATTCATGTAGATGGACTTCCAAGGATCCAGAGTGGAATAGTACAGCACCTATGTGACCTTAGTGAGAGGGAGACTATGGCCCCTCCATCCATGAACCTGGTCTTTACCATAGGCCAGTCAGTGAATTTCTACCACTAAGGAAGTTAAATGCCTAGTAGCAACTGATCATGTGATAAAAGACATAGACCGGAATGTTCCCCACCCCTTTCAAAACAAGCCAATAACATCGAACTAAAGCAATGCACTATAGAAAAATCAACAAAGAAATGCTATTTTATTTAAATTAATATTGCTACTAAGCTCATTTTTTAAAAATCATCATTTCCAGGTATCTCTTGGACAATTGCATCTAATTGGGAGGAAAGGTCTAGATCAGGATTACTATGTAAGTTGATCTCAATCTTCAGTCCTATAGGGGAGGGAGTACGGCAGTGGTGAGGGAAGCTGAGGGCCCAGTGAAAAGCAGAAGGGGGGGTAGGCAATCTGTGGGGAACCCACAGCTGCTGCTTTGGGCAGGTCCGAATGCCAGCCTCTAAGGGAAAGCAGAGTTCACCAGCAGGTGCATTTTCCTAACCTGCCTTCAGGCACAGAGCAACTTCTGAGGAGCAACCAAGACAAAGAATGCCCCACACCTGAGAGACCCTGAACATTTCCTACTCCCTACATTCCCTCACGCTGGAGTTGGAGCGCAGAGAACTTCACCGGCCTTGAACTCTCATCTTCCCCTGTGGCCAGTTGCCAAAGTCCTCCTGGGAAATTTCACCTAAGTTGCCTGAGGACCTGATTCATCAGGTTGGGTTAGGTCAAGAATCAGACTGCTTTTAACTGTCACTCAAGGATCTCTGTAATTCTGTGAAACTTTTAATCACGTGTTTGACCTTGCCTAATTGTGGTGAGTTAGAGGCCTAATCAACAGTGGAGGAAAAAGAATAAATAAGCCCAACCTATATAGGTAAGATGCCATATTGCAGGCTATGTTCTGCCCTAGATTGCGATTGTGGTTTCAAGGTGTCAATCACCACAGACCCAGAGAAACAAAGGATTCTTTCTCAAAGATGATGTTGCACTTACTGTTATTTTCTAGGAGACACGTGCTCATTTTCTCAAAGGAACACAAACTCTGTCTCAGTATAAACCCAAAGGGGCAGAAATAACCCACTTATAAGGTGGCTACCTGGGAGATTTGTTACTACTTTTCATTTCACTTGATATTGTTATTTTATGTATGGCTTTGGTGCTGTTACTTTCTCTTTTATATGAGAGATGGTAAACATTAGAAAAATGTCACAGTTAATTTCATAAAGTAGGTAGCAATTTCCATAAGCATGTGCATCCCAGAGTAACTGAAACTGGGGCTTCCAGGGCTTTTAAAACCTCTTCGTGAGTGCTGTGTTCGCGCCTTAGCTGGGAGTTCTACATTCATAAGACTGCGCCAGAGTCCAGTTTTAGATTAGAATAGATGTTAGTCATTGGGTACTTAAGTGGGAACGTTTCCCCATTTGTTACAAACAGGAACTTTTACTAGCTTATGGATGACAACAGCCTTTTTACAGAACACTCTCCAACATACACACACACACACGCACACACACACACACACGTATTGTCAGTCAGCCACACACAATGTGAACACTTGAAGGGAGCTGGAGCCAACTCAACTCAGGTTAAGTACAAGACCTCCTGAGTGGCACTGAAGATCCCAAGACTAAAGTGGCAGCAGCCAGAAACTAGGCGTCATGAGGACCCATCCCAGACTGTCCAGAGCACTACTGTAGAGCCTTTAAAAAGTGTGTTTTATAAATGAAAAGCCTGCTCTGTAGAGATAAAGCAAATCCTTTCAGGTTTCAGAGCTGGGAAGTAAGTGTAGTTAAGAGGCAGAATTTGGAGGCTGGTGTAATGGCTCCACAGTTAACAGAACAGAGGACCGGGGTTCAGTTCCCAGCACTCACATGGTGGCTCACAACTGTCTATATAGCTCCAGTCCCAAAAGATCTGACACTCTGTTCTGGCCTCCTTATGTGACTGGTTACACAGACACACGTGCAGGCAAAATACTCCTTCACAAAACAAATCTTCAAAAATAAAGAAGCAAAAGTGAATGCAGGCCCTCATCATTAAAATCCTGTGTTTTTTTCAGTAAATGTCATTTATTTTTGCACCACTCCCACAATATAGCCTCTAAATATGCTTCCTCATTTTTAGAGTGAGACTACAGAAGGTATGGCTGCTCAGGTGCTTCCATCTCTGACTTTGATTTTTTTGTTTGGTTTTGGTTTTGGGTTTTTTTTCCCCCAAGACAGAGTTTCTCTGTAGCTTTGGTGTCCTGACACTAACTCATATAGACTAGTCTGGCCTCAAACTCACAGAGATCTGTAGTAGGAAGGCCAATTGTTCATTTCCCAGCTGCCCAGACTCCTGAAATAACCACACAGAAACTGTATTAATGAAATCACTGCTTCACCAATTACTTAAGCGTATTGCTAGCTAGCTCTTACATCTAGAATTAACCCATTTCCATTATTTTATATTTTACCACAAGGCTCATGGCCTACTGGCAAGGTTTTAGCATGTCTGTCTCTGGCAGCGGCTCCATGGCTTCTCTCTGACTCTTGCCTGCCTCTACCTCCTGAGTGCTGAGATTAAAGGCATGCGCCACCACTGCCCGGATTGTCTTGGGCCTCATTTTTCTCTACTCCAGAGATCCCAAGATTGTGAGTTTAATTCCAGAACCTTTCCAGTAGTCAGGCACTCTTTGGGACAGGCTCAGGCTGGTTCTTCCTATTCCTCAGTCTGATGAACCTGAATATATGTGGAAGTTCCTCCAAAAATCTCAAGTTTAAGCCTGACTGCTTGTGCTCAGTTAGCTAGCCACAGGGAAAAGGGGAGGCTGCTAAGGAGCTCTTCCCATATTTGGTTTCATATCCTGTGAGTCTCACCTCCTTGCAGAGAATTGTCTTGATAACTCTAGTTATCTTTTGTCTATTATCCACTACTTACACTCCCAGTTATTTCCCGCATAGCACATAAAACTCCCTTCATTATATTGGTCTTTATTGCTGTCTCTGCCCACAATGGGACTTATGTGCTTGTTCATCTTGCTCACTAGTTTGTCTTCTACTCAATAGTGCACTCAATAAATTCATATTCAGTGAATGGATGCTTGTAACCAACACATTGGATGATGCCCTCAGCCAGTCTGATGTTTCAGTCCACTGAAGAAAGTATTACTACAAGGCTCATTTTAAGTGTGATGCTCCAGTTTGCTGATCAGCAAGTTAAATATTAAAGTGCCCAGGAATAACTATCCTGCCTTTCCCCATCACTGCTCACTATTGGGATGAATTAATTTTCTTCAGAATTTGTTATGAGAGGGAACAATTTGGCTTCTCTCTGACCAAATCTGGAATTATTAAAAATTGTTTATGTGTAATTCTTGATTATCTTGAATTTTCTATACACACATTTTAATTTCAATTGCATTCTTAAAATATAAATGTTCAGAATAAATTTGATTAGGAAAGCTGGGTGATTGGGTGCATATTATTAACATGGATGCAGCATAATTAAATTAAAACTGGCAAAGGAATAATATCAACCCTAAGAGCGACTGCATTATCCTCTCTACTACCCGCTATAAGGAAAGAGCTAATGCTTCTTTCCAGGATGATCTTCAGAGCCTTGGATAAAAGAAATATTTGTAGATGTTTTCAGAGTAATGCATTTCCTTTACATTTCATTCTAGAAAAAAATCTTACGGGGGCTGGAGAGATGGCTCAGAGGTTAAGAGCATTGCCTGCTCTTCCAAAGGTCCTGAGTTCAATTCCCAGCAACCACATGGTGGCTTACAACCATCTATAATGAGGTCTGGTGCCCTCTTCTGGCCTGCACACAGACAGAATATTGTATAAATAATAAATAAATAAATATTTAAAAAAAAAAGAAAAAAAATCTTACAAACTGATTAAATTAGGGATTTTCTTGGAGACAATAAAAAACCACATTTACAAAATGGGGGAACTTAAATAATGAAACTTTACCTAACACAATGCCTGTGACATGCTATTTTTCATAATAACACACCATTAGCTGTGACACAAATCATTATTCTACTGAGAAAGGAAGTAGCTGTCAATATAACTCTAGACTATAATCTGCCATTGGCAGTAAGATCTATCCTGTGTAAAATGAGCAATTGATGAGTGCTCAATAATCCTCTTCAAGGCAAGGTCTTACATACCTGAGATGGACCTCAAACTTACTGCATAGCTGAGGATGACTTTGAACTTCTTATCCTCCTCCTACCACGTAGCCTGAGTGCTGGGGTTACAGGCTTGAATACCATGTCCAGTTTATGTGGCACTGGGCATTGAATCCAAGGCCTTGTGGATACTAAGCAGGCACTCTATCGACTGAGCTACATCTTTCTCTCTGCTCAGTGAATAATTAAAAGCTACATGGATGGCTGGGTGGATAATTACTCTGTTTTGTTTGCTTGTTTTCTGGCATGATCTCATATAGCCAAGGCTGGCCTCAAAATCATTATGTAACTGAGAATGACCCTGATCTTCTGAGTCTCCTGACTCCATCTCCCAAATGTATCCATCTCCCACCTCACTCAGCTCATGCAGTACTAGAGATCAAACCAGGGTTTTGTGCAAGCTAGGCAAGTGCTCGACAATTATACCTCCAAACCCTCAAAGTTGTTGAGAGCAATAGATTGATTTTACATATGTATATCCACCAAAGTGACTTGCATAACAATTTCACATAATGTTTTAAATACATTTTACAGCAAGGCATGGTGGTGCATACCTTTAATCCCAGTGCTAGTGAGGCAAATGTAGGTGTATCTCTGAGTTTGAGACCAGCCTAGTCTAGAGTTCCAGTACAACCAGGGCTACACAGAGAAACCCTGTCCCTAAGGGGAAAAATAGAATAGAAGCAATAACTGGTAAATTTAAAAAGGGGGACTGAATTTCCAAGTAGGAAAAGACAGCGACATAAGGAAAACCTCAACACTGGAGCAGAGCAAGCTGCCATCCTGGGGTGAAGTAAGCCATGAACGTCATGGCAGGGATGACACTAGAGCAGAGTAGGCCATATCACTAAGTGCTGTGTGAGAAGTTGCCAAGTCTCGTGAACCTTACGGGATCACATCGTTCAAGGGCTGGGAACTCTAGGACTTTTATATACTTCTGAGTAGATTATTTCCTTTTAAAAGTTCAAATTATCTTTTTTCCCCATATGAAACTCTTTTTTTCCAGAACTTTCTACTGCAAACTAATTGAGAGCCAAATTACTAAACTGGACTTTGAAATGATTTTAGATCCATAATGCTTAGGCCAAGATATCCCATAAAGGTTCAAGTTCAGATCCCTTGTTTCAAAGATTTCTTAAATATTCATTTGTTCATTTTTAAAATGTTTTATGCATGCTTAATTCATATGGAAAACACTATGCTAAGTACAGAGGATCCAACACTAGAGGAGACACACAGATAAACTGGTAGGTTAATGACATCATAGGACAGAACAGGTATCTGGAGAATCTACATGAGGAAATCAAACCAAGAGATAATGTGACTTGCACAAATGACACCCTTATTGGGTGTATGCTTAGCTCGGGCCCACAGAGTCTGTGACATATCAACCTGAATGTACCCAATTTCCCCAGGTCTCAGAATTCAAGCAGGACCAGGCCTGGTTAGTATTTGGATAGGAAGAATATTCATACAAAAATGCCCTTTTTTCAAAACCAGCGATTTTTTTTCAATTTGACAAATCATACATAGTTTTAATTTTCTCCTAACACTTAGATTAGTCCAGGAATTTTAGTTTCAAGATTTCCAAAAGATTATAAATCTCTAATGATGTTTACTTTCTAATAAAATTAAGTTCTTAGTTAAATTCTTAGCTTCCATTTACTTTCCCAAGCCCTAGATTTGGGGTATTCTATTCTGGCCACACTGGAACAATGATGATTTTTTTTTTTTTAGATAACTTAGACATTCTTAAAGGAGTGAAGAGTCCCTCTCTCTTGACACTCCACTGGCCTCTGATGGCCTCGATACAGTGACGCTCCTATTACTTTGGCCTTCTCCTTACACCATGAAGGCAGAGTTCCGAGGACATAGACATTGTTTTCAGTCCTCTTATGGAATATATAAACTGAGTGCATGACTTTGGATGTCATTAAATAGGAAAAAAATTATTAATATTATCTCCCTTATAATGATATTATGAGAATATAGAAAGAAAAGCCATATAAATACTTGTTAGGAAATAGTAAAACCTATATTCATTTCTCATTCTCTACCCATCTAATTGTTTGAGGATATTTCTTTTATCTCTTTACGTACTCAATGCTTTTAACACATGTTCATTTTTTTATCAGCACCATTAACATGTAGCAAATGTAGAAACCATGCTTTATTTTAAAATAATTTTATTTATTCCTTGATATTTTCACACATGTGGTCAATATATCTTCAACATATCTACTTCACTCCCCACTTAATCTCCCAGACCTCTTCCCCTAATAAATCCCCTCACCTCACATTCTCTTCATATATACATATGTAGATATAGTCATAAATTTTTCTATATGTAAATAGAATTATTACGTATAAGTTAGTGCTACCTACATTCTCATGGCCGTGGAGCCACCCACTGGGGTATTAGCAACCTACCAGTGGCCAAACCCCCAAGGAAGCTTGATTCTGTATTCCCCAGCACTTTCAACTACCAACAGTTCCTAAACGAGGAACAGGGCCATAGAAGGCCATAGAAGGCCCTGTGCCATCTGTGCTGGAATGTTGACTGTCTTGATGCTGGACAGTTCTTCTGCAGGTGACCACAGCCGTTGTGAGTTCCTGAGTGAGCCAGCCATGCCATGTCCAGATGACAGCATTTCACAGCAGTCCCTCCCCATTCTTAAGTCTCATCTTTCTTTACTCTCTTTTTCCATGGTATTCCTTGAGCTCAAGGGGGTGGGGGATGGGAAATAACAGAAAGGTTCCATTTAGGGCTGCACATTTGAAAATGGCAATCGTGAGTCTCTGTGTTAACTGTTACACACTGCAAAAAGAAGCTTCTCTGACCAAGACTGACAGCAGCACTAAGCTATGGTTATATAAACATAAATATTTAGAAGACAGTTTGATAATATGGGCACTTAGCAAAATGAAAGAAACAGGTTCTCTCTTTGAGCCTATGACCTCTCTAGCTATGGTCTTTTGGTTAAGTTAACAGTGTCAAGCCATGAACTTTCTCCTGTAGATCTGACCTTAAATCCAATCATAAATGTGTTGGTTACCACCAACAGTCATGCCACTATCTCACCTTCTTTGGGAAGTCCCTGTAAAGAACAGACTCATTGTGCTCAAACATATGCACTGAGTGCAAACCTGACAACCAAGAGTTGTCTATGGGTCTTATCATTGGGGTTGGTTACTTTTATTTCTCAGAAGTTTTCTAGAAAGTCAAGATGAGGCCTAGAGAATGTAGCAATGAGTTAAGATTATCCTAGAATGCTTAATCATATTACTTAGAGAAATCAGAGACTCTGTTGGTGTTCTTCATTTTGATTCAGAAGTTGTCTTGGAGTAGACCTCTACACAGCAACATGGTCTCAGCAAGCCATTGGGTGTGTTGGGCCTTATAAACATTAGGATTCTGCCAACTATATTACAAGTTGTCTCAAAATAAGTACATAGAAGCCTACTTTTCCAAATACTGGACTATTTAAATCTGTAGCTGAGAGTCATCTTCCATTATAAAGCCACATGCCTATCCAGCTTTTCCAAATGTGAGAAGAAAAAAGTCTTTACATTTTTAATTATATATGTATATAATTTAAAATGTATATATATATATAAAATTTAAAATGTAAAGACATATATATGAATATATTTATAAGTTTTATACTTTATCTACATGAATATATATGACATATACTCACCCTATTTCAGAACACACACACACATTCTCCTACTCTCCAGGTTTATGGTTGAAATAACACTTGGAAGAGTGCCTTAAACAAAGTGGTTATGTCATAGATACTTTTAAATGCATATTGAATGAATAAAATTTGGTTCAAAAGGCCATTTTGTAGAATGTATTTGTGACTGGCAATAATACTGTTTCTTTTCTCTCCAGAAGGCACTATACTACTTTTTAAAGGCAGCAAAGGCTGGGAGTGCAAACGCCATGGCATTTATAGGAAAGGTACATGCTTCTAGTTCATCAGTACTTGTTTCTTTAAAAGTTAAGAAACGCGGGACTGGGAGCTGTCTCCGTGCATAGTGTGCCTACCATCAAGCATGAAGACCTAGGCTTCAATCTCTACCCCACCCCACCCCGCAAACAAAAGTCCATCATGTTTATGCAGATCTATAACCCCAGTTTGAATGGGTAGAGACAAGCAGATCTTCGGAGCTCATTGGCCAGCTAGTCTAGCTGAATCAGTGAGTCCCAGGTTTAGTGAGAGACCAGGTAGAGGGGCCAGTAAGGTCACTCAACAGGAAAGACACCTTCTGGGGAATCCTGGTGATCTGAATTCAATCATCAGAAACCACATGAAGATGAAAGGAAAGAACTAACTCAACAAAATTGTCCTGCTGTGGCATGCATGCTAGCAATACACCCTGCACCAACAGACACACACACACCTACACATGCACATCACATACATACATACATGCACAGACACACTCAAAGAAATAGACTTGAGATGTAGTTTGGTGGTAAAATGTTTTCCTAGTATGTACAAGGACCTAGGCTCAGTCACTAGCACTGCAAATAAATAAATGAATGAAATACACACGCACACACGTGCACACACGTGTGAGCACTTGCTCTCTAAGGATTGACTAGTACAGCTAGTTGAATGCAGGGTAAGATGTGACCATACTTGAATACCCCTTTTCTAGCAGCAAGAGGCACTTAGCTGCAGACAGTGTGGGTAGTGCTCTTGAGGTGACAAGGAAGAAGCCTGTTAGGACATCAGCCTTTATCTGAGGCACTCACAAAACCTTTAAATACAGCCCGTCTGGACTCAGCTACAGAGAGTAGCTATGAGCCATGAGCTTCCTTTAGGCCCAACAGATAACAGACTAGGTGTCATCAGAGACTGGTACAGGCCCTGGTTCAGTCAGGTAGGTGTCTTTCCTCCACCCCTAGAATGAGAAACAGTTCTACCCTAACCAAAGCCAAAATCTTTTGCCTCCTGTGATGGGGTACTATTCTCTCCCATAAAGAGAGTGCTTTCTCCATCTCCCCCAACCCCACCCAGTCTGCTTTGGCTCCCTGTAGCCAATTTACATTAGTTACCATGGGAATGAGTACCCTGCTTCTAGAAAGGTTACTCACATACTGTAATTCAGATGCAAGGAACATGAGAAAACACAAATAGAGTTCATTTCTTCTTCCAGGGCAGCATCTCTCTAGTGTGTGTGTAGTAGGTGACATTAGCTTCTCCTGCTTTCTTACTTGAAGTAAAACTATGACAATGTCTACTCCTTTAAAATGTGCAATTCAGTGGTATTTATTATATTCACAATGCTTTGGCAATCATTATGGCTATTTAGGTTTAAAATATTTGTATCGCTTTTAAAGGCTTTTGCTATTTATATCCCCTTTTCACCCGTAGATGTACTTAGAAGGGAATATTGCTGCACCACAAAATAACGCCACTGCCTTCAAATACTTCTCCATGGCGGCCAGCAAGGTATACACCCTCAGCCCCTGCAGTAAATGTGTAAGATAATCAGCTTCTATTTCAAGCAAACTGATGCCCGAGAATTGACTTCAAAGGCCTAAGCCCATATGATAAGTATGTAAAGTGAGGACAGGAACACTCCAAGGTATGATAGCGGGGAAGATTGTTATCGCAGACAAGAGGAAGAGTACAGCTATAGGCATCTGGGCAAGTCCAGAGCAGGGACTAAATATGGCCCGTAGACTGAGGAAGGGATAGGAGAACCAACAGAGAGAGGAAAGAAAGGAAGACAAAAGAGCAAGAGAGCAAGCACAAGGCCGAAATGGCAGGGTTGTACTGTATGAGAATGAAAAGTTAGAGAAAGGGAAGCCCAGGAGCTAGAAAAGTCTGGGGTAGGGGGTGGGGTGAAGAGCTGGGAGGAGTCGGGATGCCAACACAGACTCTATAACAGGTATTTCCTACACTGAGAGGACCTGGAGGCCAACATGTGCTTTGTTGTGCTAATAGGCACTGCAGTTAGCCACTTGTCCAGAGTTTCTTTTGGATCTGACAATAGCCTAGAAAGGACTTTTGTGTCCGAGAGAAGTAGATCGTCAGCACTAAAACACCAAGCTGGAGCATGGAAGGATACGATCTGTCTTCTGTCTTTTTGGTAAATGAAAAGGGCAGTGACTCATGCCGCCCTTGCTGGAGCCAGCAGGAAGCTAGACAGATGTGCAGATTCCCTCGCCTCCGAGGAGCAGATGAAGCCATGACTTAGGGAAAAGAAATAAAGGGGTAAGGGTGGAGAGGACACGTTAATCATTAACCGCAGCAAAGTTTAAGACAAAGAGAGTCACCATCCAGCTTGCCTCAGTGACAGTTATCTAACGGCTAGAGCAGCCCATATGGAAGACTGTTGGGGCGGTAGACAAGGTAGACAAGGAAAGGCAATGAAGACCATGATTTTCTGACTTGAGTGTCATTCCTGCAACTCCCTCCCAGTGTGGCTGCGGATCAGCAGTGTAACTTTCTGTGCCTCACTTTCCCTATCAGTGAGTTGAGAATTGCCTGGTGTTGTCATACTACAAACCATGAGAGCCTGGCATATAATAGTTGCTAGATATCGACTGTGGTCCTTTGTAATGTAGAACTAGTCAGGTAAAGAGAACTTCAAAACACAGCCAAAACAGAAGAACTTGCAGCTATGAGGGCACACAGAAAGGCCGTGACAGTTGGCCCTCTGTATACCATGTCCCACATGCATGCATTCAGTTAATCATGAATCCAAAAATAGTAACTAAATACATTACAGACAGTTTCTTGCTTAAACAGTATAACATCATGTCCATCACCTTGAGGATGTATTTGTTCTGTTACGTCGAGATGATTCAAAGCCCAGGGAATGTCTACCGGCTGTATACTATATACTACGTGATCACACACAAGAGGCCAAACCTAAGGACATTAGTATCTTTGTAAGTCCTGAAACCCATCTCTCCCCAGCACAGGAACTGTGGAACATCCATGATCTGTCTCCTGCTGAACATGACTTTAATTCTAGCACTCGGGAAGCTGAGACAGGCAGACCTCTATGAGTTCAAGCCCATACAGGGCTACATAATGAGACCCTGTGTCAAAGGAAAAAAATAAACAAAATCCAAGAGAATATCTCTGCAGTAGTCTTAGTGAAGCTGGTGTCTGTCAACTCAAACTTAGTAGACTACCCTGAGTCCCTTCTCTACACAAAGAATGACCTCATCTCACACCCATCAGTCTAATCTTAGGAAGTGGCCCAATTCACTCTCTGGCACCCACGATAGGAAGCATTTTGTTTTTTCTGTATTACAATTTTATTCTGTAAACTGGCAAAACCAAGATGCATGTGGATCAAGAATATTTTCAGCTGTTCTGTTTCTACAAGCTGTACACTGTCTTGGGGGCCTGTTTAGAAATGACAAGCAGCCCATGGCTGCTGCTCTTGTGGTAAAATTCCTGAGAGGCTGGTCCTTGGTCCCCTCCCCTTGTTATTTGTGTGAAATTGTTGCTCAGCGCGGCAGCTATCTGGAATACCGTTAGATTAGACACCCAAAGGAAGATGACTTAAAGGAGGTAACTGAGGACAATATTTTGTAACCTGGCAAATAACACTGTTTTGTCACCCCAAAGGAATACTGCCAGGAAGCCGGGTGTATAAAGTAACTCTGCTCTCCAGATAGTAGAGGACAGGTAACTAGCAGTGACCCAGTCTAGTTATATTTTAACCTTAGCTTTTCTTCTTTATGACGGAAGTCTAAAACTGTATTTAAACTAATTCTTCTAGAATTACTAGAATGGCATTAGGTGGGCACAGCCACATACTCCACAGTCATTGCCTGAACAACGTAGTAGAGTTTTCATACGTATTTTTGTTTTGTAACAAAAACTAAAATGCTGCTCTTGGGATTTAGGTATAGCTCAGTCAGTAGACTGTTTGCCCAGTATGTACAAAATCCTGGGTTTAATCTTTCCATTAAATAAAGCAGATGTGGTAACGCCTATAATCCTAGCACTCCAGAGATTGAGGCAGGAGGATCAGGAGTTACGTACCAAGTTCAAGGCTAACCTGAGCAATGTGTCTCCAAAATAATGAGAGAGATGTTAAATTTTCTTTAAAGTTCTACCAGAACCAGGACATAAAAGTACTATGTATAAATTCTTTGGTCTCAGTTGTCTCCCACAGGACATAGCTGGCCCAACCTCATCTCTGTACATTTACCACACCCTTTCGTCCTGTGTTCCTCATTCTAAGCCCTTCTCATCCTGAGCAGGACTCAATCACTGTTCCAACCACAAAGCCTTCCTACATCCTTTTGCTCACAAATCCTTTCCTTCTGTTGAATTGGTGCCTTACTCTCTACTCTAGGACTGTAGAGCTTTGTTGGAAGGAGGCTGCTTGTTGGTTCCCAGCACCTCAGCCCTGAAATAATCACACAGAAACTCTATTAATTAAATAACTTCCTGACCCATTAGCTCTAGCTGCTTATTAGCTAACTCTTACATCTTAATTTAACCCATCTCCAATATTCTGTGTATGGCCACATGGCTGTGGCTTACCAGCTAAAGTTCTGGCGTCTATCTCCGGCAGGGCTACATGGCTTCTTTCTTGACTCCACCTTCTTTCTCCCAGCATTCAGTTTAGTTTTACATGTCTACCTAACTTGTGCCCTGCTATAGGTTCAAAGCAGTTTCTTTATTAATCAACGGTAATCACAACATACAGAGGGGAATTACACATGAGAGTTTTCTACCCTCTGACTTCTACTATCTGGAATCTATGTCCCCTCAACTTGAGGAGGGCAAGGTCCTAGCATCTTGCTAAGATTCATTAAATGTCAGATAAATGACCATCTGTTTCCTAGGTTCATGACACTTAATTAATCAAGAACACTTACACATATGTCTTGTTCAGCCCAGAAGGTGCTTTTAAAATCACTGAATGTTACATCAAACCATGGACAATCAAATCATTCTGTGATTCATGATTGTGATAATATATGTGAGATGTACCTCCCTTAAACCTTGGTACCATGTTGGCAAATGACCAAATGATCAAACCATGGACAGTCAAATCCTTATGTGATTCACGACTATGGTAATACATGTCAGATGTACCTCCCTTAAACCTTGGTACCATGTTGGCAAATGACCCATCTGAAGTAGAAAAATATAATTTGAATTTTCTTTAAAAAGACAAGAGCTGTGCAGGATTACTGTTCTATGTGGAATTGTAGCAACTGGAACAGAGATGCTAATGAGCTGCTACTGCCCCGGACAAGGCAGATACCTTCTGGTTTGCCCCACTCTCCTCTATTCTATCACTTGTCCAATCAAGTCACCTCAGAGAGGACTCAAGGATGGATCAAAGTTTGACTCCACCCAAATACAACTTAGCAAACCAGTGAGTTTATGGGCTTCCTTACAGAGTGTGGACAAGGGTGATTTAAGGCAGTAGTTCTCAACCTTCCTAATGCTGTGACTCTTTAATACAGCTCCTCATGCTGTGGTGACCCCAACAATAAATTATTTCATTGATACTTCATAACTGTAACTTTGCTACTGTTATGAATCATAATATAAATATCTGATATGCAGGTTGGCTTGAGGTGACCCCTGTGAAAGGGTTGCTCAACCCGCAATGGGATCATTTCCCACAGGTTGAGAACCATGGACTTAGAGGAACATGGATGACCACAGAAAAGCCACCCCATTGGAAAGCCTGAGGACAGTACAGACGATGACTCCATCATAGTTACATACTCTATACACACCAGTGAGTCCCCAAACCACAAAATCATGTGCAAATAAAGCTGAATTCCATACTGGTGTAGGAGGGTTCTTCTGTATTTGGGTTATTCTCATTGGTTGAATAAAGGACTGCCTGGCCTATAGGAGAGGACACAGCCCTTAGGTAGGCAGAGTAGACAGAACAGAAGGTAGAGAGAGAGAAGAAAGTGGGCAGACGCCATGATGCTCCAGCCCGAGATGGATGCAGGTTAGAATCTTCCGATAAGTCACCACCTTGTGGTGACATACAGACTTTTATAATGGGTTAGTTTAAGATGTAAGAGTTAGCCAAGAAGAGGCTAGTGATAATGGGCCAGGCAGTATTTTAATTAATACAATTTTCGTGTGGTTATTTTGGGCATAAGCTAGCGGCCGTGGCTGGGAGCCAGGAGCTGGGAACAAACAGCTGCACTCCTCTCAGGTGCTGGGAACACAACTCGCAACTTATTACAACACCATACATCAGAGAGAAGGGTATAAAAGGGAGCAGCTGAAATCTCCCCCATCTTCTATGAGGAAACAGCCATAGCCATTCTAATGATGATAGTAACGGCTGTCACACTCAGAGAACAGCATCCTACAATGACCCCTTATATCACCAGCATAGAGCATGGAGATGACAGAGAAGCCCATTTCCATCCCAAGATTCTAAATAGGTTCTCTGAGCTTACCACCATTGAGTTGCCAGTAAAAGAAGGAAAGCAGTTTGTTCTGGTTGTTATAATCCTCTCCCTTTCAGTTTTTCAACATTTAAATTATGCTTCTTAGATAATTGACTCACTAGACTTTGCCACATCCTTCACAATAGGTCTTATTGTCCCCAGAGCGCAGAACAGTGATGGCTAGAAATCACAAGTGGATGGAAGAGAAAAGAGAAGAAAGGGCTGGGGTGTGGCCTAGCTACTGAATGGTTGTGTAGTTCACGGCCTCAGGATTAATACCCAGCACAAAACAAACAGAGAGGGCCGTTACGCCACTTAGTTAATACTGATGGAATATCCTAAGGATTTTTATAATATTCGGTCCTTTGAAATGCACAGGCTCACAGCTGGGATTCTCGAGATAGTGTTTAAAATATGCCTTCTCTGCTTCTGTGCTATTCCCGGGTCATGGGGGCATGCTCTGGCTGCATCCAAAGAACTAAATTTAGGTTGTTAGGAGACACTGGAGAGCTTTCTATCAGAATTTAACTTCCTGAGGAAACTCTGTAAGCCTATAAAACAGATCGATAGGCAGATCTGTTGAACAAAAGCCAAGTAGCTAAGTCCTGGCTTCTTACACAGCCACCAGAGGGCAAAAGATGTAACAGGAGATAAGAAAAAGGGGAGCTCTCCATTGGAAAGTTACTGTGTGTATATGTGTGTGAGCGTACACATGTGTGCATGTGTGCCCGTACGCGCATGTGCATGCCACAATATTGGGAGGTCAGAGAACAACTTTCAGGAAACCATGGCTTCCATAGGTTCCAGGGCTGCAACTCGGGATGTTGTACTTGAAGCACACCAAAGAATTTTACCATGAGCCATATGGCCTGTCATTTTAAGTATAGACGAGAAAAAGAAACAGTAATTTAACATCAGGTAGGCATTGGTGATGTTATGAAAAGTTAAATTTGAGTAAACATATACCACATAATACAATATGATACATAATACATACAAATAATAAATTATTAACTGTTAGCAGTGGTTGCACTGAAATCCAATTTTCAGAAATGTTGTTTGGCTATTGATGTCAACTCCCTTTGACCAAATTAGGTAACAATTATTTGAATAAACCTTCCCGTTCCAGAAAAGGGATCCATCCTTCAAGTCACGGCTCAAATGTCACTACAATAAAACTCAATTCTTCCAAGTTCCTAGCCTCAACCAAACAGTCAAGTATCCCCTTTTATCTGCCCACAACGTTCTCAACTTGTTTAACTTGAACATTTACAACATTTAGTCAGAAGGGGTGACTAGAAAGAAGGTATGAAAGGGTACTAAATAAGACCAAATGACTCACCATCCTCCTAATTGGTGATGTTGGCCATTTCTTACTGGGTGCATTTGAAATACTTGAATTGATTTTGCAGTAATTTTCCTTTACACAGATTTTTTTAATTATTCTAGGGCAATGCAATTGGTCTTCATGGACTTGGTCTCCTTTACTTTCATGGTAAAGGTGTTCCTGTGGTAAGTTCAATAACCTTGCCATCCCTTCAACATATTTCTAGCATTTTTGCAGTTAGCATTAATGTGTAAGAATTAGTTTTGATTTCTTGGTTAGCCAAACTAGTATATCTGACAAAGGATGAAATGATTCACTGAAATCTTTCCAAAGAGACAAGAATAGCATCCAGAGTTGTGTCTGAGACTCACAGGGTCAAACCAGCTTTTGAAACAGCTGCCTCCTGAGGATTTTACTGATAGACAAATTTATCTTAGCTTAATATGACTTTTGAGTGACCTTCCCTCATCTAAAAGAACCAACTACTAATACAGTAAAATACAATTTATAATGAAATAATATAATTATTTCTATATAGAATCTAAAGATAATAATGAAAATGAATTCTATTTCTGGTGCTATTTTAACTAGCCTATAGGATGCTGACAGTACGCTTAAGCTGGAAAGTGGTTGTTACCATGGAGTTATGCATATAGCATTGAGTAATACAGTGTGATTATCTTGCAGAATTATGGTGAAGCACTTAAATACTTCCAGAAAGCTGCAGAGAAGGGATGGCCTAACGCACAGTTCCAGCTAGGCTTCATGTACTACTGTAGGTACTGCAAATATGGTTACCTTATTTAGAATGACATAGGCATTAGTAAACCTCCTCCTCATGTAACAAGCATCAAAGGGTTGCTCTGACTTGCAAAGAACATTAAGGCATCAGTTTAAGAGAGCTTTAAAGAAACGTAAAGACTTGGACATGAGTTGAAAGAAAGGATAAGGAGATACAGAGGCGGGATGCCCACCTTTGACTAGGTTAACTTTGAGGTTTCTGTGAGATCCAGCACACCCATCCAGAAGTAACAATGACACTCATGAGAGAGGACAAGGCTGAGGAGAAAGATCTGAGACATAGATGTACAGGTGTAAGCTAAGAGTAAGTTGAGCTTGCAAAGGAGAAAGCAAGTATGTGAGAAAGAGGAGATGTGGCCGTGCTCATAAATCTGGTGATCCCTTCTGGCATCTTGAAATGTTAAACCAAAGAAGAGTGGTTATCAAAAAAAAAAAAAAAAAAAAAAAACGCCTGGAAGGGGAGCAGAAGTTGAAAGGAATTGAAAAGGGCAAAAAGGTGGAACTTTCCAGAATCCGTGTGCATGTCACTGATAATGTATGATGATAACAAAGCACAATGTCTGGTAATAGAGAAGGGGAGAAGGGAGACTGTGTGGGAAGGACAGAGTGAAGGGGAGGAGGAAGTGAAAGTCAGGAGGGAGAAAAGAGAAGGAAGAGAGGGGAATGAGGAGGGAAGGGAAGAGAACTGAATCGGTATCCTTATCACTTAGTCAATACGGAGAATTGCTGAGTTGATTGGTGAGATTATTGTATTTATTTGAATGAGCACCAATTGACAGTGGGTTAGGGTGTGAATACAAAATGAGAAAAAAACA
>JAQHUG010000009.1:7625798-7717465 GCA_028555095.1 Dicrostonyx torquatus | reverse complement strand
GGATCTGAAGCAGTGGTGTTCACCAAGGACCAGCCGCAATCAAAGGGGCTGGCTTCTCTGCTGGAGCCCTGTAGGTTTATGCTGGACCCACACTTGTCCAAGGTCCCAGCCCTGCTGCAGGCCAATTCCCGTGGGGAACCGGTGCCCCGTCAAAGGGGAGCTTTGCCCAGGGACACTCTTGGGGTGTGGGACACAGAAAAGCCGGGGGAGGGGGATAAGGGGTCGCCCAATCGAGCAGAGCACCTGGGGGCTAGAGGTTGGTCTTACTAGTCCAGTTGGGTGGGTGGATCTGAAGCTGTGGCACTCACCAAGGACCCGCCGCCATGGAAAGGGCGGGCTTCTCTCCCCAAAATGTATCTTTAAGAGAAAAAAGGAACTGAATGGAACAACATCTAAGAAGGAATTGTTATTAAATGATGAGACATGAACATAATTATAACTGATAGAAGGAGGTCCTGGGAAAAGTTGGTGGCATTAAGATCTGATTGATCCCAGGTAGGTGGAGGCCTTGTGGTCTTGATAGAGAAGTGGTATTTCTCAGCCTGCAGCACTGAAGGGAGAGCAGAAGCACAGATCCACAAACTGGAGGTCAGTGAGGAAAGACAAGGTGAAGTTGTCCTTAATTACTTCACCCTCAAAATTACTGCCTTCTTAGAGCAATAGCAAGGTAGTTACAGTAAGGGGCTTCAGCCCAAGAGGAGATTTGTAATAATTCCTGTGGGAGTTGAAAGAGTGAGAAGTCAGGACAAACCCCAGATATCTGAGCATGCCCTCACCAAGTTCTTTATGCCAGAGAAGGAACCAGGGCAACAGCCAACTCTCTCTAGTAGGTCACATCTAGTCAAGAAGTCTACTGATGTCTGCCACTCTGGTCCAGCTAAGGTGATGTTTGCCACTGTAGTCCAGCTAGACAACCTGTTTTGTATTGTGTTTGACATCATATTCTCCTAATTCGCTCCCAAGTCCTCAGCTTACAATCTGTCCAATTCCCCAAGCTTCTAGGAGAGAATAATAGTAATGTCTTTGCCTGTTCCAGTTCATTTTACTCTCTCAACATATGGACACCCCACAGCTTACAGCTGAGCAGGCTGAGTGATATCAAGGCCACACATCCTACCCAAGATTACACAGTCAGGCTGGAATTCAATGCCGAAAAATCTGTCACCAGACTTCTAGCTCCTTTTAATTTTTTCAAATTTTATTTACTTATTTATCTCTTTAGACATAGAGTCTCTCTATGTAGTCTGAGCTGGCTTTAGACTCACCACCCTCTTGCCGTAGTCTCTGGAGTGTTAGGATTGCAGGCATGTGCCACCATGCCAGGCTGGCTCTAGCTTAATTCCTGTGCGGCACTGCTGTTGTAAAACCATGAAACTTTTGAGTTGGAAGGGAATGTAAAGCCAATCCAAGGAAAGCCCCTTTGTTTTTTGCAAGTGAAGTCCCTTGATGGGAATGACTCAGAAAGAGGAATAACAGTTAACAAAGAGAACTGAGCCAAGAATCTCACCTGCTAGAGATCTACCAACTCTGCCCAGACCCAAATGCCTCTGCCTCTCCTCCAATCATGAGCTCAGACAGAGCTGCTCTTCGCAGACCTGCTCTGTGTTTGTGGCTGGTTGAGATCTACATGGAGAGAGAGAGAGAGAGAGAGAGAGAGAGAGAGAGAGAGAGAGAGAGAGAGAGAGAGAGAGAGAGAGAGGAAACAGAGAGAGAGAGAGGAGAGAGAGAGAGATCACAGAAGAACTCCCATGATCACACATTTCTTTGTCTTCTTATGTACATGAAACTGAACAGCCCTTGTTTCTTAATTTTCTGAATGTGTAAAGATCATAAACTAACTTGCCCCCCAAATAGTGAATCTCAAGTAGCTTTACCTATGGTTTTAGGTCTTTTCCCACCCTGTTTAGTCTTGTGGGTATCACTATGACCATTATATCCATAAAATGTTTTTCCAAAAGAAATGAATGGCTTAAGAGAATTTTCATTTTCAGCCGGCTCTGGAGTGTGGAAGGATTATAAACTTGCCTTCAAATACTTTTACTTGGCATCTCAGAGCGGGCAGCCTCTCGCCATTTATTACCTAGCCGAGATGTACGCAACTGGAACTGGGGTGCTAAGATCATGCAGAACGGCCGTGGAGGTAAACTTGGGGTCTCTCTTACATCTCCTCCACTAGTCACACGGAGTGGGGAGGCTGCCTTTGTCACATAGATCTTTTCTTGCTGTTGGCAACGAACACCACCATTTGACAGGAGGAGAAATGAAAGTATAACTTAAATTGGGGGAGAGAAGGAGAACAATGAGCCCCTCCTCTCTGGAGTCTGGCTTCTCGTTGCAGTCACAATCTGCCTCTGGAATTTAGAAGGGCTTCAGCCTTCAGTCAAACCAGTGAGATGGGGAGTCAGTACTCGGGAAAGGCAGGCTTGATTTAGTCTAGAAAACGTAGTCCGCTCCTCCCCAGAAAACAGGGTCCTTAGATTTTAGATGATTCAGATGACAATTGAGAAAGTGGGTTCTTTCGGCCTGAGCCAGTAATGTACTTTTCAAAAGAATGCTTTCCGGACCTTAATGCCCTTCATTGATTTATTAAGTACGTCCACTGCATCAGTACAAACAAACACCTCCATGTTGCAATCTGGTCCCTCTGAAACTCATTTCAAAAGCTCCCAGCTAATAATCTATCTTTAGATTTGTTCCTTTGCCAACTTCCTAATGAATTATGTATGGCTAACCTCTTTTGGTTACATAAGGGCTATTCAGCTAAGTTGACATTTGTCCCCATGGAGCTCAGCACACCTCCCTCCCAGTCATGTCACCTATACCCTCAGGCTCTGCCTTCCCTTCCTCCTCATTCCACATCAGCTGTAGCCTCATCTCCGCAGAGCACCGGTGCCTGGAAAATGACACTATCAACAACAAAACCCTCCAAGTTGATATTCTCTCGAATAGCCTCCAAGCCAGAAAAGTTTATTACACAAATTAAAAGAAGCCAGGGAACAACTCGCTAGAGACAAAGCTGCCCTGAGAATCTGTGTGCCTATACACGTATTAATTCTTCACCCCCAATGATTTTCAAAAGCCAGGCAATTTTAGAAAAAAAGTTCTTGTCTGCTCAGCCATCAGCAGCTGAAGACGAGGACCACAGATCACTGTGTGGGCTGAAGCTAACCAGCCCGTTTGACTCCTCATTCCATCTTCAGCTTTACAAAGGTGTCTGCGAACTGGGCCACTGGGCTGAGAAATTCCTGACAGCCTACTTTGCCTATAAGGATGGCGATGTAGACGCTTCTCTCGTTCAGTACGCACTGCTTGCAGAAATGGGATACGAAGTCGCTCAAAGCAATTCAGCATTCATCTTGGAATCTAGTAAGACAAGATCTTCACCATTCCCCAACCATGCATATGCAAAAATGGCTTACTATGTCCTCATTTAAGCCTTTTTAATGGAATAGTTTTTTTTTTCTTTTTCTTTTAGAAAAGGCTAAAATTCTGGGGAAAGAGAAGATGTATCCAATGGCACTTCTGCTATGGAACCGAGCCGCCATCCAAGGTATAAAACAGATCAAAATAGGCCCATAGCTGGACCGTGTAGATGGCTATTCCTCTGATTTGCTTCAGTGGTGTGGCTGGGAACAGAGGCACAGAGGTACAGGGTGTCAAGCAGAGGCACTTCAAATTGCTCTGCTGTGAGAGGTCATTTCTGAGCATTTATTTTCTTCATTATTCTCAAAGTCTCTCAGTTTAGCAAGCCCTCAGAATTTGTCTCTGTCACCATGGTACCAGAAATGTTGTTCAAAACAGGATAATTTTACTCAAGAAAACAATTTTCTGGGTCTGGCTTTAGCCATTCATTTGCTGAGTTGCTTGCTGAGCCAATCTGAAATGTGACCTGTGTCTCTGAGTCTGTAGGCAAAAGTAATTTTATGTGCCAACTACATCTGACTTCTCTTTTAAAATGAGACTTTGATGACTACAACACACTTCAGATATTTAACTATCAATATGTTAGAATTTAAAAAAAAAGAAAAAAAAGTGGGAAAATCCTTTCTTGGCACCCTCCAGGCCTTCCTACTTGCTGGATTCACATGTGGTAAGGAATGTAAACTATCATTGCTCGGAACAGCATTGGCAGGTGGCATTTGAATCACCATGTCCCTTCCAATCTCCCCTCCCCCAGAATTACAGTATTAAAATCAGAGCGATGTTTCACAGCTGTCATGGTTGGCATTTGGATGTGTGAGGAACTCTTGCAATAAGAGAGCAATTTTATTTCCAATTAGGTTTCTTGAAAATCATCTCCTGTTAAGGCTGAATCATCCCTTTTAACAGGAAGTAATAGGATAAAAAAATTATTCTCAGATGATGCTAATATGAAGCAGAGGAGAAAAAAAAACCCAGTGGTGCCTTCGCAGACCCAGCTGAGCTGGTAACACAGCAGCAAGCCATCAATGCGATTTTAGTGAGAAATTCTATGTTTTGTAAAATGCAATAAAGACCTTATTTGGAGCAAGGAAACAATGCCAGCAATCTCTCAGCCATAGCAAATCAGCTCGGTTGCAACAGATACACATTTATTTCAAGCCAGGAAATGGTGTAGAAATTGGACCAAAGAAAAGAGAAGCTGAAAATGAAGATACATTAATATTAAATAGAACAGACACACACACACTTGCCAGATTGCTCAAAATAACCCTGTGTCAAAAGGTCATACATACCCATCTCAAAGTTATGGCAGCTGAGTGGCTCACAAAAGGTAGGAATTCTAATAATGAAAACTTCCAATTAGTCACTAACGCTTCTTTTAGCCGCTGCTTCATAGGAAGAGTGTACTGAGACATCAGTGCCCACGAACCACACTGCACCTTGCAGTGGAATTGAAGTAGACATCTCCAGTCAACAGATCTACCCAGGAGCCTATCGGAATTGCCACATGTACTCATTCGGGTACTGTGGCTCTGAGCACAGGCTTGCTCACTGTCCACCATTCTCAGAGACTTGGGGGGTCCTGTTTTTTACTGCAAAGCTTAAGATTATACTTGTGCCCCATCCCTTTCTGATTATGGCCAAGTAGTAATCTTGGGGTCAGCATGACAGATTGGAACAAAACTAGAGATGGAGTAGGTTTCTTTTTGAGGTCTCATGTCTCTCCTGGCCTCTGTAATTAGCCTTGCTTGAGTGACATACCTATTGGCCCTCGCTCCCACTTACCTGTACATTTTGTGTAAATCATGTAGGAAGTGAAATCTGAAACCTAATGTTGGCTCTTCTCAGAGGGAAACAAAGATGGCTCATGGAGTCACATATCTTTCAAGTGTCTGTGCTTTAACTAGAAGTTTAGAGGAATTTTGTTAATCAAAGGTAGAACTTTAAAAGAAATCCACAGCAGTGGGCCAAATTGGGAAAGAATTTTGGAAGGGAGTCCTATATGTCAAGACATACCTCAAACTCTAATACACCGGTTCCCATTTTCCAAGAAAGCCTGGATTTTGTGAAGGGTTGGCCACAGCTGAGACAAATGTCCACCATAAATTCTTCCTCATCCTCTCAACCCACATTCTTTTTGGGAACGGAAGCATGGCCATCTCCTGAGATACATGAGTACCCTCAAAAGTCATTTCTAAGTGTCCACAAATCTTTGAAAGTAATGTGATTTCCTCCCTCCATGATATATCCATGTTTATTGGAAAGTAATATCCTAAATTAGCTCCGGGGAAGGCATTTTCTAAAAATATCCTAGCACGATCATTCCATAAATATTTATCAAGTGCCATACTGGGCTCCAGAACAATTTTAGTAATTAAGAGACTTAGGGTTCTTGCTTTGCCCATATGGGGCTAGATGAGAGTAGAGTTTCAGAAAGGAATTCTAGGAGCAGGAAAGATGGGATCCAGTTCTCCAATAGTTGCCATCCTATCTCCAAATAGGAATTTATGTGTAGTTTATTATTTCTTTCAGAACATTATAATCATGAATATTATCCTGCAATGAACATGACTAGCATCATATTTGTGTCTTGTCTTTCATACAGTATATGTAACCTTACCTGTGAGATTTTGCCTATCTCATGTGTACATATGCATGAAAGTGCATGTATTTGGTGTTTTTACAGCTTCCCAGGTGAACTTACAGAGGACTATACACTAATCCCTGTGTTATTATTCTCTCTTTCTGGTTTTCCTCTCAGGGAATGCTTTCGCTAGAGTGAAAATTGGAGATTACCATTACTACGGTTATGGGACTAAGAAAGACTATGAAACAGCAGCCACACATTACAGCATCGCAGCAGACAAGCATCAGAGTGCACAAGCCATGTTCAATCTGGCCTATATGTATGAGCACGGCTTGGGTATTGCAAAGGTAATTGCATTTTTTCAAAGCTAGAAATGACAGCTGTGTAAGAAGAAAAAATTATAAATGTTTGGAATTTCATCGATGTCATTAATGTAGAAGAAAGAGTCCCTCTCCCTTGTGCTAACACATATAGCTACACTATTGCCTTCATGTCCTCCAAGTACACAATTAATGAGTAGAAGAAATGTAATTTGGGCCAATCTGATTCATGCATTCCTTCTTTTCCCAACACATATTGTTGTGGTGAGGCCTGTCTCCACCTCTTCATTGATGTGACTTATGCATTGACATCTCCACCCTCTCCTAAATGATCAGCTATAACAGGAAGGGGGAATGAGGCCCAGGCTATAGATTAAGGTGGCATGCATTCATCTTACAAAGCAGTCATCGTCTCCATGACACCATTTTGGGCACTCTAAAGACACCTAAGAGGTTATAGAGCCTACATCTGGCTTGAGGCATGTTCACTAATAAAAGAACGCTCTAACAGTGCAAGTGCTAGTGGGAAAAATCCCTTAGGCAGCAGGAGTGATTAGGCAGAGATGTATTATGAGTACAAAAGGAGGAGGCAGGTATGTTAAATGCCAATATTAACCAGTTTTGGTTAGGTGTGATATACATGTACATATATACATACATATCTATATTGAGGTAAGCACTCTGTCCTTGTGTGCATCAGGAATCCACACTGCAGATATAAAGTCATTTGGCCAGTTTTGCAGAGTTTCCTTATGGGGATCCAGAATTTTATGCAAGGCATGTCTGATCCCAAACATTTTCAGGGAAAAAAAATGGGTCCGACAATGAATCATTCTTAGCAAAAAAGCATGTTTCTCTCCATGGCACTTGTGTTCCTAAATAGTTGTAGTGACGTGCCGTGGAGCCTCCTGGCTCTCTGTGCTCTCTTCTTCCGTCCAGGAGGACTGGCCGTAGAGGATTATTGGTAGGGAGTTTCCTGAGAACCGCTGAGCCAGTGCTCTCTACAGCCAAAGGCTTCTTATTCCTGCCCTGACTGCTGGGTCATGCAGACGCCACTCTCTTGTCCTCCCTGCAGCCTACCTTTTCCTGATCATTTTTCAACAGTATCAGCCCTAAGCAATAACTTGTCAACTCTAAATCCAACCCATTTTCCCACTCCTAGCAGAGGTGAGCTACCTCTGTTTGTAAAATGGACAGGACCGAATGCTAAATTGGATATTTCTCTGAATGTTATTTGTTGACTCTCGACCTCCCACCACCGTCCACATCACTGAAACAGAGCTAATGATGCCTGGCCTACCCTCCAGCTTAAAGGATTAAATGAACAAACCTGTGTGAAAAGGCTTTGTAGTTATACACTATGTGGAATGACTGTCATTTGGATCAGAAGGGAATTTGAACAGCTGCTAAGGTTTCAATAAGATCAAGGCTTTTATTCATTAAGTCCTCATAAAAAACACCAAAACTCAAGAGAAGTGTTGTTTACAGAAAGTGTACAAATGACCCCATCCAGAGTGTTCACTAAGTTAGCTCTCCTGCCCAGGGTGATTCAAAACAGGACTCACTCCTAACAGCCACATCCTCACCACAGGGAGACCATTTTCTCTTGTGTACCCAGAGGCCCAATGGAGCATCCTCTCATGACACACGGCCAAGACTGTGGGAGAGGACTGTCAAAGGCCCAGCATTGGACCATACCAGTGGCTTTGGTTTTCTTTCCTCCATACCCACCAGTGAGCCTCTCTGCTGGGCACTTCCTTCACTATTCAGATAGCAGCTGTTGGGACATCCATTTCACACTCAGTAAAGATAGCCACAGGTTCTGCTCTCTGACCCTTTTCTATTCTTTCCTGCCAGGTTTCCTCTTAACTCACAGGTCATTCACTGTGATCAAACTGATCAGTTTTCCTCACTGGAGGTCTCATGGGTTTTTGTGTAGTTGGTTGGTTGTTTTGACAGAAAGCATCTACATTAAAAACCAGGGTGCAGTTGAAGATAAATAAAAACCAAAGAGAGAGAGGGAGAGACGAATCCAGGGGCTGCTCTCCGACCTCTATCAGGACTTTGGATTTAGCTGGTGAGAGATCACTATGCTTTGTCCTTACTAAGCTTCTCGTTTAGCAATTAGAAAAATAATTACCAAGTGTTCAGGGCAAACTATTAATTTCATCATCTCAGACAAATTAATAAAGTGACTAATTTTCAAAAATAAGTTTTTTGATGAGTTCAACCCCCAAACTTATTCCAAAGCAATTAGGAGAACAGCCTTTCTAGCGTTCGTCCACAGTCAGTAAGGCACACCACAGTTACCGTAAATCCTCGTGCAAACCAGTCAGACAAAATGAGGGTAATGTCATTTCCAGAGAGTCTCTGAGAATGTAAGAAGGTTGGTGGAAACAGGATTGGTAAACTCTTGAATTTAAGGAGGAAAGTGAGGTATAAATCAACTCTTGGGGAGTTGGTGTAAAAATATGAGACTCTGGTGTGCTCTTTTGTCTTTGGGAACAGACAGTAATGCAGACGCCTTATCCTAATAGCTTCACTGAGAAACACCTCAGCTCAGTGGGCTGCTTGATCTAAACACAGGGTTAGGGCAGATTGCAGCACTGTAAGAACATAAAACCTTGTTTCCCCAATCCTTCTTCTGCCGGAGATGTGAACAGAACCTACCTCACTTTCCACACACCTCCTTCTAAACTCCCAAGGACAAAACAAAGAATGGCTTCTCTACAGTTCACTCCAGGGGAACTAATGGGTTGGGATGAGGGGTGTAGTGCTTTACTTACAGAACATGGGTCAGGAGTTGCTGACAGCACAGTGGGTGACCCCAAAGCAACCACATGGGCAAGTTTTCATCCAGTATGGACTTTGGCTTCTCCATAGCCAAAAAGATGGACCCTCCTCCACTTGAGCTTCCCAAGCCTATATACTCTAGCGCCTCCCTGAGGCCACGTGCAAATAGGACAGACTTACCAACAGGACTGTAAGAAGTAGCTAGATAGGGAACCGAGGACCCAGTGACCTTCCCCAACTCCTCTTGCTGTCAGGGAGTATCACCTCTCTACAGGCCCAGCTGTAAGGATCCTCTGCAAGCAGACTCGGCTCACCTGATGAAGATGGTGGTTGGCTTGCAGTAAGGATAGAGCTGTCCCACACGCCTGAAGGAAAATTAACTGAGGATAGAAACTTTAAAACGCAAGCATTCAGCTCACAAATTACTATGAAACTCTTTTGCAGTTTATATTTTTTAATTACTTCAGAAGCTATGCTATGAACAAAGCCTGCTATCCATTCCTCCTGGCCATTCCAACTGTCTCTACTCTGGATCAGTTCTGAATTGGTTTTTTCACGTTAGTCTGTTGCGAAGGCTAACTGGTGCCTTCAATTCTGTTATTCTCCCATTACATTTCTACCAGAAATACTCTGCCCACTAGAGACTTATAATCGCTGGTTTTAGAACATTTATGGAAGTATGCCCCCCCACACACACACAACTGCTTAGTGAAAGGTATCATTTGTTCTAAGGCAGCCAGTACGTAAAAGCAGTTTCTCCCTGGTTACTTTGCACTTCGTTGATGGACCACAACAGAAAGCAGAGGCTCTGGGGAAACGCAGAACCACTTAATGGAAAAGAGCTGAGTCCCTTAATTACCAGTGAAGAAAATCCTCTAACACCCAGGAACATCCATGTTAAAATGTTGATTAAAGTTAAAAACAAACCTTGCTGTGTTATGTGCCTGAATTCGGGGAGTTTGTTACGAGTGTTAGCATTACCTTAAGGAATGCTTAATTCATCTACCACTACTGTGATATTGTGGATAAAGTTTAACTCCTTAAAACCATTACTTCTCCTACTGTCCCCAAAGGCAATGCAGACAGACAAACACACAAGCTGAAAATACCTTCCTGGCATTATAATTCCCCGACATCTTTCTTGAAATTCAGTGCCTTCGTTGACTTAACTGTTCTTGATAGCAACAGTATCATATACTACTTTTCTTCTAAATATGTTCTAGGCTATGTATTCCTTCCCCTCAAATCCTTCAGTATATCCCTGGGTTTAAGATATCCAATTCTAGAATGCCCTGTTGTTACGGTTGACTTTCCTTCACTCATTTTATGTTTATCACATACACCTGGTAAGGTGATTGCTCACATTATGAAGCTCATTCATATCACAAGACATGTGCTCAACTATGTTCAGCTGAAACTAAGACACAGACCAGGCTTTACAGCATCTGTTTTCTTTCATGCTGGGAAGATTTGTCCCAATCTTCTAAATTTTAAGTACTTCAGGTGAGAATGTTCTTTTTTTTTTGCTTCCAACAAATTTATTTAGCAGAATTTGAAGCTTTAGAAGTCATGAGCCAGCACATGTCTTGTGGTATGAATGAGCATCCTTTAGGTATATACCCAACAAGGGTATTGCTGGGTCTTGAGGTAGATTGTTTCCTAATTTTCTGAGAAGTCGCCATACTGATTTCCAAAGTGACTATGCAAGTTTGCACTCCCAGCAGCAATGCAGGAATGTTCCCCTTACCCCCACATCTTCTCTGGCATAAACTGTCATCAGTGTTTTTGATCTTCGCCATTCTGACAGGTGTAATATGGAATCTCAGGGTTACCTTGATTTGCATTTCTCTTATGGCTAAAGATGTTGAACATTTCCTTAGATGTCTTTCAGACATTTGAGATTCATTTGTTGAGAGTTCTCTGTTTAGGTCTGTACCCCATTTTTTTATCGGATTATTTGTTCTTTTGATGTCAAGTTTCTTGAGTTTTTTGTATATTTTGGAGATCAGTATGTGCTCAACTATGTTCACAGCAGCATTATTTGTAATAGCCAGAACCTGGAAACAACCTAGATGCCCCTCAACTGAATAATGGATAAATGAAATGTGGTACATTTACACAATAGAGTACTACTCAGCAGATTAATAATAATAATAATGATAATGACATCTTGAAATTTTCAGGCAAACGGATGAATCTAGAAAAAAAAACATATAGAGTGAGGTAACCCAGACCCAGAAAGACAAATATAATATGTACTCACACATAAGTGGCTTTTAGACATAAAGCAAAGAAAACCAGCCTACAATCCACAACCCCAGAGAACCTAGACAACAAAAAGAACCCAAAGAGAGACATACATGGATCTAAGTAAGAAAGAGAAAAGACAAGTCTCCTGAGTAAATTGGGAGTATAGGGGTTACAGGAAAGGGTAGAAGGGGAGAAGGGAGAAAGGGAGGGGAGTGAAGAAAATATATGGTGCAATAAAAACAATTAAAAGAACAAAACTAACAAAAAATTAAAAGGAAGAAATGAGCCAGGTATGGTGACACATACCTGTGATCCTAGTCCTCAGGAGGTGGCTGTCTGGAAGATTGTGAGTCCAAGGTCAAGCATGGATCACACAGTGAGACCCTGCTTTCTTAGGGGTGGGAAAGGAGGGAGTTAATGCAGAGAGCAGAACACAGCTGAGGGACATTACATAGGGCAAGGATTAGCAGAGGGCCCAAGAACTCACAAGTATTGAAACCTAAAAAGACACCTGAGTTTGAGGATGCAGCTTGGTGGTAGCCTAGCATGTGTGAAGTGTTGATTTCAATCCCCAGAACCAAAACCAAAATGAATTTCTGGAAAAAAAGAAAAAACTCTCCTTAGTCCATGGGTACCCAACAAAAACACTGTTCTGGGAAAGATGCTTTGAAATCAATACTCCTGTGCCAGAGAGACACTCAGTGGGTAAAGGAGCTTGTCACCACGCCTGATGACCTAGTTCAATCTATGAAACACACATGGTGGAAGGAGAGTCCTGAAAGTCAGCCTCTGCATTCCACTTGTGCACTATAGCATACACACACACATACACACACTAAATGTAAAAATGTTTTAAAGGAATATTCCTTAGAAGTCTTTTATCAATGTTAAGCAACAAGATAAAAATAAAATAAAAACATAAGCCATAATTCAATAAGGAAAAAGCCCCCAAAGAATATGATAACACATCATTTCAGGAATCAAATTCCAACCTGAAAGTCCTGAAAGTCCACCCATTCATTCTGTAAGAATTATTAAAACCCTATGTTGTAGAATATTATTTTAAAATGTGCTATATTTGTTTAAGCTGTGGAACATATGTTTTAACGATGCAAAGATGTGCTGCATTCTTTTACGTTGCATTTGTTTAACTCCATGAAGCTGTGTTACTTTGCCTGTCTAAAACACTTGATTGGTCTAATAAAGGACTGAATGGCCAGCAGCAAGGAGAAAGGATAGGCGGGGTTGGCAGGCAGGGAGAATAAATAGAAGGAGAAAAAGTAAGAAGGAAGAGAGATGAAGGAGTGAGAAAAGAAGGGGCCAGCCAGCCAGCCAGCCACGGAGTAAGAGTGAAATAAGATACACAGAAGAAAAAGTAAAAGCTCAGAGGTAAGAGATAGATGGCATAATTTAAGAAAAGCTGGTTAGAAATAAGCCAAGCTAAGGCTGGGAATTTATGAGTAATAATAAGCCTCTGTGTGCATGATTTATTTGAAAGCTGGGTGGCAGCCTCCCCCCAAAAGACCAAATATTAAAGTGCTTAAGAGTTAAAAAAAAAAAAAAAAAAAAACAAAAAACTAGCAACAGCCCTACTATGTAGTAGGCACCTTATTAAGCTTATTTTTGAACAGATAGTCCAAGACAGTCAAGGACCTGGAAAAAGACAGATAAATAAGCAAATTCTATGATAGATACTACAGAGATTGTATGATTATTATTAACTATCTGCACATAGGAATCTGTACTCGTGGTACCTCAAGTTCTTTGTTCTGAAGTAGGAGCTAACTAACCCCAGATTATATAAGATCAGCTTTCGAGGCCTGTGTTAGTTTTCCATCACAGATGCCATTCACAGCATGCTGCTTTTCTCATGGTCTCTGTAGGTCAAGAGTCTAAATGGCCTGACTCTGCTTATGGTCTCTTACGACTAAAATCAAGGCTAGTTCTGTCCTGGAGGCAGTGGGAAAGAATGTGTTTTCAATATGATTCAGGTTGTTAGTGAACTAAGTTCCCTGACAGTGTTAAGACCACGCCCCCTGTTTCCTGGCTGACTCTGAGTTGCTTCTGATTGTTTCCCTGTGATCCCCACACCCCACCACCCAGTATGATGAGTTCCTCTCATACTTTCCATCTCCCTCTCCTGCCCCAGGCATGATGAGGGCATGGACAATTTTGCGGGCCCATTCTACCTACCATATAGAAACTGTGATATTTCTTTTTTTTTGTTTGTTTTGTTTTGTTTTGTTTTGTTTTTTGGTTTTTCGAGACAGGGTTTCTCTGTGGCTTTGGAGCCTGTCCTGGAACTAGCTCTTGCAGACCAGGCTGGTCTCGAACTCACAGAGATCTGCCTGCCTCTGCCTCCCGAGTGCTAGGATTAAAGGCGTGCGCCACCACCGCCCGGCGAAACTGTGATATTTCTAACAACAGTTTCTGTCTCTCAAGAATCTGTGCCTGTTAGAGACGGGATGCTTTCTTTCCAGGACCTTCACCTGGCCAGAAGATTGTACGACATGGCTGCTCAGACAAGCCCGGATGCTCACATACCTGTGTTCTTTGCCCTTATGAAGCTGGAAACTGTGCATTTGATCCGAGATATCCTGTTTTTTAATGTAAGTTTGTCTTAAATCGATTCTAAAAACTCTAAGAAACTCCGGGACAAAGTGATGAGGCTTACGAAGGGAGTAATTTTTTTTATTTAGCTAACTTTTCTTTGATAAGTGGAATGCAAAGTCTTGTACTTAGCACACGGCAACTCTGCTTGTTGAGTATGTGTTGACACTGTGTAGTACAACCAGTGAATTAATTCAGCAGATACTCTTTCCGCACACGCTGTGTTCAAAGCCTTAAGTAGAGATGTGCTATATATACTTGTTCAAAACACAGCTCTTGCCATCGGAATCTGAGACGGGTGAGCAGATGGCAGGTGGCAAGCGATACCACAAGAGCTGCATTTCTTAAACGCAGACATTAACTTTCTTTGAGACAGGGCCTTATGACATAATCAAGGCTGACCTGGAAGTCACTGTGTAACCCAGGCTGACCTCAAATTTGAGACCCTTCTGCTTCAGGCTTCCCAGTGCAGGGATGACAGGCAAGCGCCACCTTGTCCAGCTAAATTTTATACAACTTTGTGATTATTTTAGTGGTGGTAATTAAGCCCACGTATGGGCTCTACCCTGATCTATATCCCATCTTCTAAGATGGAAGGGAGCAGGGGGCAGGCTGGGGGCAGGGTGGCAGTAGCAGGCTTGTGAGAAGAGCTGGTTCTGACTACAGTCAGGTGCTGGGACTGTTTGTTTGTTTTTGTCTTGTTTTTGACTGAATGCCTCTTGCCAGCAGTTTACCATGAGATGGAAATGGCTGAAAGTGGACAGCACCATTGGACCATACTGGGATTTATTTGTGATTGGCCTAATTGTTGCCATGCTGATCTTCTTGCTTACAAATCGCCATAGGTAGGCTCTGGACCATCAGGAAACCTGCTCACAGGTTCATGCCAAGCTATCCTCACCAAATAAAGAGTTTCCTCATCCAAATCAAGAGCTAATGCAGATTTCCCAGAGAGCTGTGATTGAGAGAGGACAAAGCTTAAGAACTGCCCTAGCGAAACAACTCCAGACTTTCTGCTTAGTCAAGGGGACCGTAGGGGGATGCTGAGGACAGGTCATCTAAGACTCGCCACAAATTTATGATGTTGGTGATCTAGTCCTGGCCTCGATAAAGGTCATCGTCTTTGTGTTATAACAAAGGTGTCCTTCCCTTTTGAGAGAACAGGCTGGGCGTCTTGGCTCTAGAACACATACTGAGGTGTAGGGTAGTTTCAGGGGAGGTAGGAATACAGATGCCTGAGAAGATGACCAATATACTAAACAAATAGATTCCATAGGGATGACCTCGGGGGCAAACTGAAGTCCTGAGAACAACGGCGCTTCTTCCCAGCAGGTCATGCCTGGAAAAGAGGGGTTGGCAAAAATGGAAGCTGGTATCAGCTTTCATGACATAAATGAAAAGGTCTAGCTTTTCTGGATCCCAGCAGGATCCTAAGTCAGGGACCTAAGACTAAGCAGGGGGATTGGTGGATGAGGAGAAGCCCATAGACCCATGACCTCTGTTGAAGGCTAGGCTTGACTTTTAGCTTTATACCTTTCTAGCTGTTTTTGAAATCTTTTAGCTTCAGTTTCCTGATGTACAAGACAAGAGGGAAAAATACCTATCTTAGTTGGAATGAGACATAAATGAAATAAGGAATGCAAACAAAATAGCAAAAATCTTGTACCTAGGGGATACATCATAAATGATGGGGGGGGTTCAGCAATTAAGAGCACTCGGATGCTCTTCTGGAGAACCCTGGTTTAATTTCCAGCCCCTACATGGCAGCTCACAATTATCTGTAACTGCAGTCCCAGGGGATCTGACAACCGTCTTTTGGCCTCCGTGGGCACTGCTTGCACACAATGCACAGACATACATGCAGGCAAAACACCCACATACTTAAAAATAAAGGTAATTTTCAAAAACAAGTAAGTGGTAGCTTTGAATATCCTTTTGAAACTCAAAGTGAAGAAGCAAGGCACAGTGTATACACCTGTGGACACAGCACTTGGGAAGCCGAGGCATTGAAGTTGTGGCCAATCTGGTATGAATAGTGAGAGCAAGGCCATCATAGAGAACATAAAGGGAGCCTATTTCAAAACACAAAACCGAACACAAACAAAACCTCAGATGACTTGGAATGGGGTGAGGGAAGCTGAGCTGGTAATCAACATGGCCGCTGTGCCCTGTGACTGTCCAGCCAAAGTGCTGAGGACCAGTAAGAAAAGATCCATTTTGGTCCTTTATAATTCAACACAGCCACAACAAGAGTTTGTTATTGTAAATGATGTGGAGAACAATACAGATAAGAGAACGTAGAAGAACATGAAAAGCAGGCTTAAAGACTAGTAGTTTACAAATCATCAAAATGTTCATTTCTGGGACTCTTCTCTGGTTTCACCACTGCAGGGGGGCAGCTTCAAGATGACCGACCCAGGGAGAAAGAGCCTCCCTCTGGAAAGCCACTGACATTTCCCCACCATGGAAAAGGAGTATTTTGTACTCTTCAGTACATTATTTAGCAGAGAGCATACAGACCCACAAGCAAGTATACAGAGACTCTTACTAGCATCCAAGAGAAATGTAACAATATTCAGTCACTGTCTTCTTGACAGCAGGCAAATTGCATCAGGATGATAAGTCCTGAGCAAGCCGAGGTCATTTTAGAGCCAAGAAAAAAACAAGAATTGCTTACCACATCAGTCACAGGACTGCTATGTTCCCTGGAAATCAGCCAGCTGAAATAGATGCCACCACAGCCAGCACGAAGGCAGCTGAGACTTGGCAGATGTGCTGGCCCAGGGTGAACGAGAGTAAGGACAATCAGCTTATACAAAGATCTCAAATCAGGTGAGAGGAGGGATGGATGTGATGAGAGGGGAATGGCCTCACTTCTGAGAGCCTCATGTGGCACAAACATTTAGTTAGTCTCCCATCATTTAGCTTCCCCTACTAGTGGACCAGGGATTTCAGTGTAAGTAGTTTATCTGGAGGAGATCTCAAGAGAAATAGGCAAGAAGGAAACACCAGAGTGGGTATCAAGGGGACCACATCTAGCCACTGGAGTTCAGGGCAGCTTTCTGGTAGGTTGGAGAGCATGTACTTTCTAGTTATTCTGCCGAAGGAGTAAGGAAGGTAAGTTTTTAGAGACAAGATGTCATTATTGATGGGTTTTTGGAGGACAGTAATTGCTTGAACTCCCACATGGACAGTAGTGCCCTAGACACTCTTGGGCCAGTGGTTCTTAACCTTCCCAATGCTGCCACTCTTTAGCGCAGTTCTTCATGTTGCAGTGACCCCCCCCAACCATAAAATTATTTTGTTGCTACTTCATAACTATAATTTTGCTACTGTGACAAATCATAATGTAAATCTCTGATATGCAGGGTATCTGATAGGTGACCCCTGTGAAAAGGTCATTCTACCCCTCCTCCCAGAAGGTCTTGACCTGCAGGTTGAGAATCACTCACTGCCTCGGACAAACAGGTTGCAAGTAGTCAAAGTTATTAGTTTCACTTTCAAAGCATGCGAGACCTGGGTGGATGAAGACGGGACAACTGCTTTCTGCTCTTCTCACTCCTCCAATTCAATGATCCTCGGAGCATTTCCTGTGTCCCAGATTCCCTGCCAAGAACTTGAGAAATCATCATGAGTCCTATCTGGTCTTCGTCCTCGGGAAGCTTGCAATGTATGGTGTAGGAGAGAGAAAGCCCAACGGTCAGCGCATCCACCATGCAACAAGCATTTTCTCGAGTTGGTTGCCTTCATCCTTCCGGACAATCTGTGAAGTGAGCTTCTTTTCTTCCTGTTCTATGGACACATGAAACAGTGATCAGCTTTCTGTTTTCAGATAGTGTGAATCAGATCAACAGCTGTAGGGCCTGGGACACAGCTCTGTGCTGCTGCCACCTGCAGCCTGAGGAGTTATTTTAAGAGCATTCTGATGCTGTCAGGATTCCCAATTTCACAGAAAAGAATTTCAGGGGGAGTCAGTATGAAGCAGAGTTAGAACTTATTCAAATAGATTTTTAACATAAATTTAAGTTCAAGTGTTAAGAATGTAGACGAGAGCTTTCTCTGGAGTTGCCTCTCATTGTTTTTACATAGCCACGTATGTGATTTTGATGGATTCTGAATCCCTGTCTTCAAAGGGTAACTAAGGACTTCAGTGGGGTCATGGAGTCCTTGTTGGGATGTGTTGGATAGGATTAGAGCTGATAAGGATATCAGAGATCACTGGGTTCATAGGAAAAGGTGTTTTTATTGTAAACAAAATCTTATGAGATTCCTTGAAAATATCAGAAAAAGGGGGGAAAAGGTCACACACAACTAAGGCCTTAGCATGGTTTACTGCTATTTTAACATTATTAACTTGAAATTATCTCTGTATAAGAATAACATCATCCACACATAGGAAACCTTCAGAGAAAAAGCTGCTAATTGCGCTGACATGCTTGATTTTCAGCTGATGAGAGCTCTCCTTTCCCTTCCTGTGATTCCTTAGTTTCCCCTCTTTCTATCTTCACAGCCATTAGCAGAGTTTAAAGCAGAATTCTTGTATTCCAGTACTACCCAGTGAATGAGTCCTGCCCCTGGGAGAAACGCAGGGCCCAGCAGAATAGACTGACCAACGTGAACAAGATGCCTAGAACAAAACACAGCTAGTCGTTTGTAGCCTGGAACCGTGACAGAGGGTGACGGGGTGTGGTGAATGGCCAGTCCTACCCTGTTAGCTTCCATTTCTCCCACCCCTAGCTCTTTCACGGTTGAAGGGAACAGGGAAACAGACAGGATGGTTTAAGGACAGGAGCTATTTTCCTAAACTGGCACAGTAACTTCTAAACATAGAAGTTCACCATGTTGGCTCTCATGATTCTCCACTGGGAACCTAGTGTCTTTAGGATTTTCCCAAAGCAAAGACCAAGGCAAGGATTTGACTATTAGAGGTCTTTCACCCCCATGGTTAGGCTTAGTCCTGTTCTAATCATTTATGGACACTGTGAATGGAAGTGTCTTCCCAATTTCTTTCTTAGCACAATTGTTACTAGTATTTAGAGAAAAAAAAATACTGACCTTTCCATGTTGTTATCTGCCCTACTTCTCTGCTGAAAGGAGAAGTTTGCATCCTTACCCCGGTGCTGGGAGAAAGGCATCTGGCTCCACGGGCAGTCTGGTCTCTCCCTTGTTTTCATTTGCTTTTGTTCTGTCCTCTGGCGCATGGCCGCACCGCTCCCTGCTATTAGGCTGTGCCACATGCAAATCTGTTATGACCTCTGTTCCAAATGTTATATCGCAGATCCAGTTCCCACCACCACTTCACGAAAGCTTCTTCCAAAGGGGAACTTTGTCAGCTCCTTTTTACAGACTGCTAAGCAGTCTTCTTTCTTGTATTTGTTTTCTAATAGAAAGGTGGCAGATTAAGAGTCCTCAGCTGCTCCCTTAGAACCTTTCTTAGACCCTTCAGGGGAGAGCTGTCTGTCTCTTCACAGTGGAAAATGCAATAGTGATCAGAAACTTCTAAAACCATTTTCTGGCACCCTCCCCCTTGAGGACTTCACACCCTGTCACTCCTCAGCAGCTCTAGCCCAGGACAACCAGACTCCCAGATTACAAATAGGGGGCATCTGGCTCCTTTCCTTAACGCTGACTTAGGTCTCAACCAAACCAAGACTTGAGTTGTCTGTCCTGTTGCACTTCCCAGAAGTCCTTGACAGTTTTGGACTGAGGTGTGAGCTGTGGCTGAGCAGCACTGAATGACTCTGACCTTAGAAACAAAAGCAGCTCTATGGTTTTGGTCACTTAACCTCTCCATATTCCGGTTCGCTTAGGAAGTTGAGAGTGTTGGATGAGTTTACAAAGGCACTGTGCAAGCGTACAGCTTCACCTCTGAACAAAGCAGGGCCTCCCTGCTCAAAGTAGGCTGGAGAGAAAATTCTGTTGGAGTCCAAAGAACCTGTGTTTATGTCCCAACTGAAAACCTAACTGTAGGCTCATAGTGGCTCACAAATATAGAACTGGACTACTTTGTTCACAAAAGGAATGTAAGGTATTTGAGAATTTAATTTATTTATTTGTTTATTTTGAAATTTAGAAGTAATCCACAGGAGATGGGGAGAGGTCAGAAATAAAATGGAGGCAGAGTGGGGGAGGGAAACTTGGGTATCATGCTGAGTTTTGCTTCCTGAGGAGTCATAAGCTTCCCCGCCAATTGTCTTCCCTTCAATCCTTGCTTGACCAGAATAAATTATTTTTCCCGCAGAGTTATTTTGCTTATACATGATTGACACAGGAAAATTATCCACCTCCTCTAGACACATCTTTTTTTGAAGTAAAAGTATCAACCCACATTAAAAATAAATGTGCCATTCAAACAATAGTAGGTTAGTAACGAGAAAAAGCATGAAACTAAAAATAACGATTCCAGCAGAGGCAACAAGAGAAACAGGCGGTGCTGGCTGGCCTTTCTAGAAGCGAAACACACCTGAAGCCGCCAGCTTCCAGATTTTGAGCCTCAAAATCTCTGGAGAAACCAGAATTAAGCAACATGAACACCCTCCAGTTAAAAGCTGTAGGAGGGTCCATCTTTATTTCTGTGCTTTGGTTAAATAAAAAAGCTGCCTGGGCCATTTGATAGGGCAGGACTTAGATAGGCGGGGAAAAGAGAACAGGACGCTGGGAAGAAGACTGGGTCAGAGACAGACGCCATGAGCTCCCGCTGCAGACGGATGTATCTTAACAGTCCGGTAAGATCACCACCTCGTGGTGACATACAGACTTTTATAATGGGTTAGTTTAGATGTGAGAGATAGCCAAGAAAAGGCTAGAGATAATGGGCAAGGCAGTATTTGAATTAATACAGTTCTCATGTGGTTATTTCGGGCATAAGCAAGCAACCAGCGGCTGAGCGGGCCAGTGGCTGGCGGCTGGGGAACACTACACGCACCTCTCCACCTATTTACAACAAAGAGCTCCATAGCTCAGAGAGTAGATAAGCAACCTTACCACCAGCCTTTCTCATTCTCTTTTGTCTTTGTTTTTTCCCTTTTTAAGATAGGATCTACCTGTGTATCCCAAGTTGTCCTAGGGTTCTGTGCCTCAGCTTCTGAAAAGCTGGGTTTACAGGAATATGTCACCATTTCCTGCTCTTAGCCTATCCTACTTTCATGTTACCATCAAAAATAATTTTCACTGTTATCTCCTCTGTTTTCACTTTTGCACTTTTTGTTTGCTTGTTTGTTTGTTTTGTTTTTAGAAACAGGCTTTCTCTGTATTGCTTTGGAGACTATCCTGGAACTTGATCTGTAAATTGAGCTGGCCTCCACATACAGAGATCTGCCTGCATCTGCTTCCTGAGTGCTGGGATTAAAGGTGTGTGCCATCACTGTCCGGCTCACTTTTGCACTTTCAAAAATATTAAAATGAGCAAAAATTAAACTTTACAACTTTCTTTAGAAAAATCCTTTTCTTAAAAAATCATATTTTGAATCATTGTAGTATAAATAACTAAATACAAAAGAAGAAGAATAAAGAGAGGAAGGGAGAAAGAAAGGCATCATTTTTCCACTTTATTTGTTCATAATTTAGAATGGAATGTACATTCTTGATTATGATCTGTAAGCAGAGTTTTCCTGTCCCAGCAGTCACTCCCAAATAACAGACATGGAGACTTAATATGAATTATAAATGCTCAGTCAATAGCTCAGACTTATTACTAGCTAACTCTTACATTGAAATTAACCCACATTTTTTATTTATGCTTTGCCACATAGCTTGATACTTTTCTCACTACAGCTTGTCTATCTTGCTTCTCTTGGCATCTGCTCACTATGCCTCTGACTTCACCTTTCTTCCCAGCATTCTGTTTGGCTCTCCCCCTAACCTTATCCTGTCCAGCTATTGTTCAGTCTTTATTAAACCAATCATAGTGACATATATCCACAGAGTGTAAAGGAATATTGCACATTTCTTCCTTTTTGTCTAATTAAAAAGAAAGGTTTTTACATCAGCATAGTATTATATACCACCAGAGACATGGCCGCAACTACACCAATCAGAAGGGTAGACAAGGTAAGAACACACTAACACCATAAAGAGCAACATAACACCAAAAACACTACTGACTGTACAACAGCAATACTTGAACAACCAAATATAAATAAAGCAGAAAAAAATAACTTTAGGCAAATGTTTGAGGCCCTTAAAGAGGAAATGAAAAATTCTCTCAAAGAAGTGGAGAAAAAGACAAATAAAACATTTGAAGAAATCAACAAATCCCTTAAAGAAAACCAAGAAAAAGCAATTAAACAGATGAAAGAAACAATTCAAGACTTGACAACCCAAATAGAGGCAATAAAACACAAACTGAGGGAATTCTGGAAATGAAAAATATGGGGAAATGATCAGGAACCACAAAATAGACAGCAGAATACAAGAGATGGAAAAGAGACTCTCAAATGTTGAAGATACAATAGAGGAAATAGACTCACCAGTCAAAGAAAATGCTAAATCTAACAAGCTTAACACAAAATATCCAGAAAATATAGACACCATGAAAAGATCAAACCTAAGAATAATAGGGATAGAAGAAGTCCAACTCAAAAGTACAGAAAATATATTCAAAAAAATCATAGAATAAAACCTTCCCAACCTAAAGAAAGCTATGCCTATGAAGATACAAGAAGCTTACAGAATACCAAATATATTGGACCAAAAAAAAATAGTCCCGTCACCATATAATAACCAAAACACTAATCATATAGAATAAAGAAATAATATTAAGAGCTGATAAGAAAAAAGGTCAAGTAACAAATAAAGGTAGACCTATCAGAATTACACCCAACTTCTCAATGAAAACAATAAAAGCCAGAAGGTCCTGGTCAAGCATTATGCAGACATTAATAAACCACAGGTACCAGCTAACCATAGTTACTATGCCTAGCAACACATTCAATCACCATAGATGGAGAAAACAAAATATTCTGTGACAACCAGATTCAACCAATACCTAGTCATAAACCCAGCCCTACACAAAGTACTAACAGGAAAACTCCAACCAAAGGAAATTAGCTACATCCACAAAAACACAGGCAATAGATGATCTCACAGCAGGAAATCCCCAAAAAGGGGAAAACACACAATAACATCACCAATAATAAAAACTAAAATAACAAGAACTAGTAATCACTGATCATTAATATACTTTAATATAAATGCACTCAGCTCACCTATAAAAAGACACAGACTGGGCTGGAGAGATGGCTCAGCAGTTAAGAGCATTGCCTGATCTTCCAAGGGTCCTGAGTTCAATTCCCAGCAATCACATGGTGGCTCACAACCATCTGTAATGAGGTCTGGTACCCTCTTCTGGCCTGTAGGCATATATGTAGACAGAATATTATATACATAATAAATAAATAAATAAATATTTTTTTAAAAAAAGACACAGACTAACATACTGGATAGAAAAGCAGAATCCATCCTGCTGCTGCATACAAGAAACACACCTCAACTACAAAGACAGACATCACCTCAGAGTAAAGGGTTGGAAAAAGATTTTCCAATCAAATGGATTTAAGAAACAAGCTGTTGTAGCTATCCTAATATCTAACAAAATAAAATCAATCAAGAGAGACAAAGAAGGATATTTCGTATTTGTCACAGAAAAAAAATCCATCAAGAGGAAATCTCAATACTGAACTTCTATGCCCCAAATACAAGGGCACCCTCATATGTTAAAGAAACACTACTAAAGCTTAAGTTAAAAATTAAACCCCACACACTAATAGTGGGAGACTTCAACATCACACTCTCACCACTGGACAGGTCTGCCAAACAGAAGCTTAACAGATAAATAAGGAAACTAACAGATGTTATGACTCAAATTGCCTTTAGACAGATATCTATAGAACATTCTATCTAAACATAAAAGGATATAACTTCTTCTCAGCACCTCATGGAACCTTCTTGAAAATTGACCACATACTAGGTAACAAAGCAAACCTCAACAGATACAAAAAAAAATGAATAACCCCATGTATCTTATCAGATTACTATGGCTTAAAATTAGACTTCAACAGCAACACTAACTCCAGAAAGCCCACAAACACATGGAAATTAAACAGTGCTCACCTGAATCATCAACAGGAAGAAATCAAGGACTTCCTAAAATTCAATAAGATTGACCACACAACATAACCTAATTTGGGGACACAATGAAAGCAGTGTTAAGAGGAAAGTTAACAGCACTAAATGACTACATAAAGAAGCTGAAAAATTCCTGCACTAGTTAACTAACAGAACACCTGAAAACTCTAGAATAAAAAGAAGCAAACTCACCCAGGAGTACTAGATGGCAGGATATAATCAAATTGAGAGCTGAAATCAACAAAATAGAAACAAAGAAAACAATACAAAGAATCAATGAGACAAGTGGTTCTTTGAGAAAATCAGTAAAACAGACAAACCTTTATCCAAACTAACCAAAAGGCAGAGAGAGCATATCCAAATTAACAAAATCAGAAATGAAAATGGGGACATAGCAACAGACATGTAGGAAATCCAGAGAATCATAAGGTCATACTTTGAAAACCTATACTCCAAAAAATTGGAAAACTTAAAGGAAATAGACAATGTACTGGATAAATATTACTTACCAAAATTAAATCAGGATAAAATAAGCAAATTAAATACACCTATAACTGCTAAAGAAATAGAAACAGTTATCAAAAGTCTCCCAAACAGAAAAAGGCCATGACCAGATGGTTTCAGAACAGAATTCTATAAGATTTTCCAAGATCAACATCAAACTAAATAGATAGAAACTCAAAGCAAACACATGAAAATCAGGAACAAGACAAGGTGTTCCACTGTCTCCATATTTATTCCATATAATTCTTGAAGTTCTAACTAGAGGAATAAGACAACAAAAGGAGATCAAGGGGATACAGATGTTAAAAGAAGAACTCTATTTACTGATGATGTAATAGTTTACATAAGTGGGCCCAAAAATTCTACCAAGAAACTCCTACAACTCAAACACCTTCAGTAATGTAGCAGGATACAATATTAACTCAAAAAAATCAGTAATCCTCCTTTATACAGATGATAAGTGGACTGAGAAAGAAATTAGAGAAATATCACCCTTCACAATAGCACAAATAACATAAACTATCTTGGAATAACTCTAAACAAACAAGTGAAAGACCTGTATGATAAAAACTATAAATCTTTGGAGAAAGAGACTGCAGAAGATACCAGAAAATGGAAAGATCTCCCATGCTCATGGATAGGTAGAATTAGCAAAATAAAAATAGCAATCTTACCAAAAGCAATCTAAAGATTCAATGTAATACCCATCAAAATCCCAGCAAAATTCTTCACAACCCTCATCAAAAAAATACTCAACTAAATACGAAAAAGCAAAAAACCCAGGATAGCCAAAACCATCCTGAATAAAAAGGGAACTTCTGGAGGCATCACAATTCCTGACTTCAAACTCTACTTACAGAACTACCATACTGAAAATAGCCTGATATAGGCATAAAAACAAACAGAAAAAACAATGGAACCAAATCTAAGACCGGAACCATAACCCACACACCTACAAACACCTGATTTTTGACAAAGAAGCAAAAAATATGAAATGAGAAAAAGAAAGCATAGTCAACATGGTGCTGGCACAACTGGATATCTACATGTACAAGAATGAAAATAGACCCATATCTACTGCCATGAACTCAAGTCCAAATGGATCAAAGACTTCAACATAAAGCCAGCTACATGAACCTCATAGAAGAGAAAGTGGGAAGTACACTTGAACACATTGGCACAGGAGACCATTTCCTAATATAACCCCAGTATCACATACACTGAGAACAACAATAAGTGGGACCTCCTGAAACTGAAAAGCTTCTTTAAAGCAAACAACGCTGTCAAGAAGACAAAGTGGCTGCCTACAGAATGGGAAAAGATCTTCACCAAACCCACATCAGACAGAGATCTGATATCCAAAATATACAAAGAACTCAAGAAATTGGTCACCCAAGGAACAAATAATCCAATAAAAAAAATGGGATACAGATCTAAACAGGGAAATCTCAACAGATGAATCTCAAATTGCTGAAAGATACTTAAGGAAATGCTTATCATCCTTAGCCATCAGAGATATGCAAATCAAAACAATTCTCAGATTCCATCTTACTCCTGTCAGAAAGACCATGATCAAAAACACTGATGACAGTTTATGATGGAGAGGATGTGAGGTAAAGGGGACTACTCCTCCATTGCTGGTGGGAGTGCAAGCTGGTACAGATGCTTTGGAAATCAGTATGACAATTTTCCAGAAAAGTAGAAGCTACCTCAAGACCCAGAAATCCTACTTTTTGGTATATACCCAAAAGATGCTCAATCATACTACAAGCACATATGTTCAACTATGTTCATAGCAGTATTATTTGTAATAGCCAGAACCTGGAAACAACTTAAATGACCCTCTACAAAGAATGAATAAAGAAAATGTGGTACATTTACACAATAAAGTACTTCACAGCAGAAAAAAAAATGACATCTTGAAATTTGCATGCAGGCAAATGGATAGAACTAGAAAACATCATTAGTGTGGTAACTCAGACCCAGAAAAACAAATATAATAAGTACTTACTCATAAGTGACTTTTAGACATGAAGCAAAGAAAACCAGCCTACGTTTCACAACCCCAGAGAACCTAGACAGCAAAGACCCTGAGAGAGATGACATACATGGATCTAATCTACATGACAAGTAGAAAAAGGCAAGATCTCCTGAGTAAACTGGGAGAGTGGGATCGTGGGAGAGGCTAGAAGATGTGAGGGGAGGATGAGAGGGGAGCGGAAAAAATATTTATCAATAAAAAGCAATAAAAAAGATATCTAGGTCAAAAATTAAGTACTAATCCTTGACATTTCATTAAATGTCATAAATGGTTAAAAAGGCCAGATGGTGGTGGCGCACGCCTTTAATCCCAGCACTCGGGAGGCAGAGGAAGGCGGATCTTTGTGAGTTCGAGACCAGCCTGGTCTACAAGAGCTAGTTCCAGTGCTGTCTCCAAAGCCACAGAGAAACCCTATCTCGAAAAACCAAAAAAAAAAAATGGTTAAAAAGATGAATAAATGACATAGACATTGATATTTTGTCAGACACACATGTAGATGTAACAATAATTGCACTATAATCATTAGGAAGTAAATGTTCAGCTTTTAGAAATTGACAGTTTGTCTCAAGTAAAACAAAGTTCAAGATGGGTTGAATGTATAGGACTGGAAAGACAAATAGGAAAACACAGATTAATATTTCCCCAATCTCAGAAACAAACTATAAAATAAGGAATATTTAGGAGAGAAGGTATTTGGTATAAAAGATACTATCAAGGACAGTCACAAACCATTCAAGCTGCACATAAGCAAAAACAGATATTGGTATCTCAAAAATACCAACAGCCCTACCTTCAAAGTGATTGACTGAAAACCTGTGTGAGTGGAACAATGAATGGCCTTTGAAATTAGAAAAATTACAGACACTAGAAGAGCTGGTACAGGAGCAGTTAAATGCTCAACATATTGAAGAATTGACCAATCTTTGGAATTCTCCTCTATTTGTCATTTTAAAAAATAATTAGGAAAATAGAGAATGTTAACAGATTCAAGAGCCATAAATAAGACGATTCAGCCAATGAGTTCTTTACAGCCTGGAATTCCCTTGCCCCATTTATTACCCAAGTGATGGTCTATTGTAGTGATTGATTTAAAAGACCGCTTTTTACTATTACTATACCATTACAACAAGACAGAGAGAAATTTACCTTTGCAAATTATAATAATTTGCAAAAATATAATGTAATAAGCCTGTTAAAAGATACCATTGGACTATTCTTTCACAAGGAATGTTAAACAGTCCCACAATGTGTCAATATTTTGTAAAACAACCATTAGAACTAATTTGCAAGCTATTTACTCAATCTAGAATTTATCTCTTCATGGTTGACATACTACTAGCTGATCTAGAATCAGAAACATTACAAAAGATATTTGAAGATGTAAAAAAAAAAAAATTCGCCTTGCTGGTGAGTACAAATTGCTCCTGAAAAAGAGAACAAAGATGAGATTCTATTAAATTTAGGACATAAGATAAGTTTACAAAACATTCAACCAAAGAAAGTACAAATCGGGAGAGAGCAACTACAAACCATTAATGATTTTCAAAAATCAGTGAGAGATACTAACTGGCTATGGTCTACAATTGAAATAATAACTCAAGAATTAAATAATTTATTTCAGACCCTACAAGATGATAAGGACTTAAGTAGTACAAGAAAATTATCAGCTGAGGCTGAGAGAGAATTTGCTCTGGTAGAAAAGAAATTAAAGGATGCACCAAAAGCTTGATTGTATTTTTGTTATTCTGCCTTTTACTCATTCTCCCACACGTATTCTGATTAAAAGAGAGGATAATATCTTAGAATGGGTACTTTTACCACACAGAGTAAAAACAATTAAAGACCTATATAAAAGAAAGTTTCGGAGTTGATTCTTAAAGGAAAATTGAGACTTCATCAGTTAACAGGAATAGTCCCAGCAGAAATTGTGTTACCTTTTACTAATGCTGAAATTACCTCATTATGGGTAGAATATGAAAACTGGCAAAGATCTTGCAGTAATTTTTTGGGAGAGTCAAGTAACAATTATCCCAAAAGCATGAGACTTTTTTTTAGTTTATAGAAAGAACTAATTGAATTATACCTCGTATAATAAAAGGTTCCCAATTTCTGGAGCCACTACATTCTGTAGTGATGCAAATAAATCAGGAAAAGCAGGTTATAAGTCAGGAAAAGTAAGTAAAGTGGCTCAAAGCCCTTATTATTCAGTTCAGAAATCAGAATTATATGCTATTCTCATGGTATTATTAGATTTTAAGTACCTCCTAATATATTTACTGACTCTCAAGATGCAGAGTTGTTTTACATATCAAAACTGCTGAACTTATTCTAGATAATACAGAATTGACCTTGTTATTTATTCAATTATCAAAAGTAATAAGAAATAGAAACACCTTATATATGTAACACATATTAGATCCCATACAGGTCTATCAGGCCCTCTAGCACAAAGTAATGATGAAATGACCAACTATTCAAAAAAAAATGTGATAGAAGTCTCAAATTTTTGTTTAAAAATGTCAATAACAAAGGTTTGAAAAAAGATTTCTCCATCACTTGGCAACAAGTCAAGGGAATTATAAGAATATGTCCTACTTGTTCCTTGTTAACCAAACTCCACTACCTGCAGCAAGTAACCCACAGGGTACTCAAAAAAATGAAATTTGAAATGGATATGTTTTATTTTCCAGAATTTGGAAAATTAAAATATGTATACCACACCATAGATACATGTTCATGATTTCAATGGAAAACTGCTTTGAGTTCTGAAAAGGCTGATCCTGTATTCAATCACATATTTGTTAAAAGTTATGGCCGTCATGGGGATAGCCTATACAAATTAACACTGACAATGCTCCAGCATGTCTTTAGTGAAATGAAAGGGTTTTTTGCAAATTACTACATAAAGCATATTACAGGTATACTATCCAATATTACAGGACAAGAAGTTATAAAAAGATCTAATTGAACTGCAAAGTATATGTTTAATAAACAAAGGAGTAATAAAGACACCCAGAGATAGATTACTCAATGCTATATACACAGAGATAGACTACTCAATGCTATATTGACTTTCAATGTCTTAAATTCTAATAAAAAGGAATAACAACTACAGAGAGACATTGGATAATAGAAAAAACTGATTAATGAAATCAGCCTATATATTTTAAAGATGTATTAAACTCAGAATGGAAACCAAGATATGTGTTATGTTGGAGAAGAAGGTTTTGCTTTTGTTTCTACAGGAGAAGAAAAACTGTGGAAAATGAATAGATTTGAACAGGAGAGCCTTCCTGATGAGGAGAGGAGATAGTTTGAGTCAAATTGGCCCAATGATATAGTATATTTCTATCAGGATAAAATTTCATAAGTCTTTCAAAATATTTGTTTTTGTTGTCCTTTGCAACTATAAAAGGCAAATGGTCTTTTTGTAGTCCCACTTCAATTAATACTTAAAGCTGGCTTTGGAATTACAGCATGACTCTCTCCTTCTCTAAACACAAGCATGCTTCTTAAAGAACAATCCAAAATCTCTATCTCATGTCAGAAGAGCTACCTGGTGTAGGACAGTATAAAATCAAAATTAATGGACTTTCCTATTGTCACTAATTTCATAATCCTTTGGTTTTATGTGAAACTTTTCATAGGCATAAATATTAACTCTAAATTTATGAGACTATTCAGCATATGACATTTTAAATATTTTAGGTTTTTAGCAGTGAATCATAACCATTCTTAACAGCAACTTTTGACATCTCTAATAGATAATGGAGCTCTACAATGATGATTTCATAGGGATTGTGGTAATGCCATCTAGGAGAAAAAAATATGACCTGAAGATCAGTGTCTGACTACAAACTGCTTGTGACAGCTTCCAAGTTGCTTGCTGAGAGAGTCCAGCCTCATAGACTACTTTAGTCAGGATTTCAGATAAGCTCTGCACTTTCCCCTTACACAAAGACTGGACAACAATGTTACAGCTAGTTTCTCAAGACTTAACCAGTATTTCAATTTTCTCAGAATTTGCTAAAGATATTATCATCCCTAGAAAATAGGAAGTAATTTTAAGAACATGACGTCCACATACCCAAGAGTCAGGGAAAATGGTATTTGGTTATTTAATGTGTTATAGATGATTGTCATCATTTACAGAGGTTATTTATTAATTGTTATTGGTTTTGGTTAGGGAGGAAACTAAGCAAATAGGATTACATTCAGAACTCTCTTTGAGAGGAACGATCTAGGAATAATAAAAGGATAGATTATTGAATCTATTATTAACTAAAAAACAACTATTAGTCTCAAATATTTTGTATATTGATACAAATTTAAGATAATTTTATAACAGCACACTGTATATTGTTTCTACTCTTGTTTAAAGGATTTTGGTATATTGATACAAATTTAAGGTAATTTTTACAACATATTATATGTATGTTTTTATTCTTGTTTAAGGTATTATACCTATACAATTCATGTAAAAAAATTAGGTAAAATTTTATTTTTCTGAAAGTTATTATTATAAACTATTTAGGATAATCAAGAAACATAGGTAAGTAGTTAGTCATTTATAACAGTCAAATTGGTAGGCATATTTTCTAGGTCATACGAGATATATTTTAGATAGATAAATGGTCTTCAAACACTTTAAAGATCTATAGAATTTGGCATTTAAAATGTCTTGTTAACTTAGGGATTTTCATGACAAGGAGGCACATCTGCTTCTAGAAGCATCAACTTACTTCTTAGGATAATCCATCAAAGAAACTCCACAGGAGTTTGCTTTCATTTTAGCAAGATTAGCCATTTAAGCATGATAAATAGCTTTTGTCTTCACTGTTTGACAATATGCTTTATAAACTGGACATGCAGGACCCACAGGAAAGTGGCTGCTGAACTTTGCCAAAAGAAGGTGGGATGGTCCTTCAGGGTTTCTGCTTTACATAAGAGTCTGACAAACATTCTGTAAGACACAGAAGAAAACAACTAACAAACTTTTTCTGATACAAGGCAGAACAGTCCTTCAACTTTCTTGCTTCACTAAAAAGTCTGCCAGATACTCTTGTCTGTAGACTGAAGATAGATGTCCCAATGTTGCAGAAGAAGTTTGTGTGACAATCCAGGCAGCCAAATGTCTCTTTCATTTCTTGAGTCTTGGAAGTTGCTTGCAATGCACTTCCTATTTACTTAAGTAATATTAATTCCTTCTGGGGTATTAGATGGATTTGAAGACTAGGTAGTTATAGTTGTAGTTTTCTTTTTTCTTTTTCCTTTTTTTTTTTTTTTTGGTTTTTCGAGACAGGGTTTCTCTGTGGCTTTGGAGCCTGCACCGGAACTAGCTCTTGTAGACCAGGCTGGTCTCGAACTCACAGAGATCCACCTGCCTCTGCCTCCCGAGTGCTGGGATTAAAGGCGTGCGCCACCACTGCCCAGCAGTTGTAGTTTTCTTTAATTATGAAAGAAAGTAAGTTAGATATAAAACTTTGGAAACACTAAGTTAAGATAGGTAATGTATTTTCTCTGAATTTGCTAAATGCAAGTGGACTGAATATTATAAATTAATTCTTGATAGCCATTTTTGTTGTACATAGTTTTACTATGTTAAAGTTAAAACAATTCATTTTTATTTAGGCAAAAGGGGGGAAATGTGGACTATTATTTTAAGGTGTGTTACATTTCTTTCTACTGCTTTTGTTTACAATGCAAAAACATTTTCCAGTCTACGGCCATACCACCCTGAACGCGCCCGATCTCGTCTGCATTTTCCATTTGTTTGATTAAATCAAATTAACCTATGGTCAGGAGGCTGAGTCAGCAACTAACTCACAGAAAGTTGTAGTAAATGTTCTTGAGTGGGAGCTGGACAGAAGGTCTCATGGGTTTTGGGGAGACACGAGCAAGGAGAAGTTACCTACTTGCTATATTCAGCCTCTCTGAGTGAGCAGAATTTCATCTCAACCTTTGAAGCTTGGTTTCTGTAGAGGGGTAGAGATCTAGATAAAGTTTCCCTTAATGACTTTGAGAGAGCTGGTGTGTGAGGGAACAGAATTCCCACCAGCTGTGGCCCTTGCAGCTCAACCACTGCTGGTAGCAGCAGAGTTGTAGTTGCTGATTAGGACAGCAGCTGCTTAAGGGCAGCTCCAGAATTGGGTGAAAAACAGCACAGGGTAATTGTTAAGTCTTGGCAAGAGTATTCTGTGAAACTAGTGTAATCCAGCCCCCAGCCTTCATGTTTGGAAGCCCCTCCTCTGAGCTCACCAAACCTTGGCCTCTTCCCAGGAAAGGTCAAGACCACCCCCACAGGCTATTTAAACTGTCCCCCAGAGAATAAGCACGTGGTCTTCCCTCTTCCTCTTCGGTAGTTGTGTCAGCTTTCCATTCCCCCATCAGGCCACCCGAGAGCGCAGACGTCTAATTAAACCTGGATATCTTTTAATTTGGTCTGATTAGGTCTGATTAGGATAATTTGCATCAGCGAAGAGGCTCATTTTTTTAGGAATATTCCTAACATTTTGGAGGTCCACCGAGGGGGCTGTTTTTTCTCACGGGCTCTCCACCAGGCTATTGGCTTTCAGGCTAGATTGGCTTCATCTCCGTGAGTTCCCCTTTTTTGCTTATGCTAATAGGGTGTGGGAGACCCATTCAGGTTTACTTTTGTCAATTTTCAGGCTTTTTGTTGAAGTTGCGATTGCGCTGTGAAAGTCCAACCCAAGTGGCTGAGCCAGGCCCAGCTGAGGTGAAATTGCATGGCCAGGGATGCCTACACTTTCCACAACCGCGTTTTTGGCTCAAGGGCTGTCCCCGTGGACGCACTGTAATAGACTTGAGCCCCACAATTGGACATAGGCTTACAAATGAGTTCTTGCAATTCGAAGCCAGATTCGTTATTGCCCTTGGGCTGCCTCCTACAAAATCTTTATAAAGCAGGACTGTCTGATACAATCTGTCTCAAATAGCTCATTTCTCCATGCACTAAGATTTGGCATCAATATGAACTTGACAATGGGATGCAATGACCTATGGTCAGGAGGCTGAATCAGCAACTAGGTCCTCCAGGACCTAGAAAATTTTTGCCACTGTGGGGATAAATGGACAGAACTCTGTCCACGGTTTCTGAGCACTGTGCTGTCACCCCTCCCTCAGTAGCCAGTATCTTGCAGCACAGGTTTTAGTCACCAGGGTCACAGCGCCTCCAGATTTCTGACCATCTGGGAACTGGGACCCTGATAGCTCCGCCTTAACCATGCATCCAGAGGCACTGGCCCCTCCCCCACTCCCTTGAACCCTTGCTACCTAACTTTCTCCTGTGGAACAACATTCTCCACATTCCTCCCCTTACCCACTCCCACCTACTCCCCCCCCCAAACCTGAAGTTCAAAGTCAACTTTCTCTCTACCCACCTTCCTCCTCCCTTTCCCTCCTACTGCATCTCCCTACCCCTCCATGCCTCAACCTACTTCTTGGACCCCCTCTATACACTGGACTAACCCCTCCCAATTCTTCTTCCCACCCCCATCTCCTCTCATACTAGATCCCTTCTCTGCCCTCTCTGGGATGTAGTGGGAGCTGATAGCATTATTAATAAAGTCCATGTTCCGTTTACTCTTCCAGATCTCCCTCAGATAGAAAAGCGGTTGGGTTTCTTCTCTGCTAATCCTTCTGTTTATATTAAGGAGTTTCACTATCTGTCACAGGCCTACGATCTAACCTGGCATGACTTCTATGTCATCCAGGCTTCCACTCTTACTCCTGAAGAGCAAAGTAGAATTCAGGAAGCAGCTAGACAGTAAGCAGATCAGACTCACTTAGTAGACAGTACAGTCCCAGTGGGGGAAGTGGCCATGCCAGTCACAGAACCATACTGGGATTATCAACAGGCCAGAGCGGCCAACAGAGGTGGGACATCATGGTTCAATACCTCCTTCAGAGTATGGAGAAAAAGTAGTTAATCATCTCAGTCATCAGTCTTGAAGCTCTTCTGAATGCTGCATCACCTGGGTGATTTGCTTTTATTGGTGTCTGATCCTCTTGTTCTGAAAATACATAAACTTTTAAAGGTAATGTACATATCTGTAATTTTAATAGAAGTATAGATTGTGCATTGTACACAAATCATCCAAAGGTGGTTTTTTGTTTTATTTTTGAGCAGGTAAAATATACATCACGTGTCTTGTAGTTCTTTTAGGTTTATTTCTTTATGTTTGTAGCAAGCATTTTCAGGGAGTATTCCTTGATCAAATCTAATCCATATCAACCTGGAATAAATCCACAGCCTCTCTTCTCCTGTGGAAATAAAAGCATAGCCTCTTTCCCAAAGTAGTATATGTTTTGATTTCAATTTTGAAGTTAAGACATTTTAAAAATATATATATGTTGGTTTAATCCAACAGTTTTCACAACTAATGAGTCTCAGCAGCTGTCATTTCTTTATTAGCAATCAGAAAATCTAAAGACAACACAATAACATACAGAATCCAGACTCTCCATGTATTTTTCCACCTTTATGTGACATATGTGTGTGTGTGTGTGTAACTTTACTCCCTTTTTAAGAACATTTTTATTTTAAAACTATACTTTTTAAATCTGACTCTCCCGCTTCTCTCTTCCAAGTCTACGTATGTTTATTTTAAAACATACAATAACCCATTCAAAGGCTTTTTTCTGTCTGGATCTTTTTTTACTATGCATCTGTATTGTTTTTGATCACATGAAACAAATCTTTTTTTTTAATTCTTTGAAATAGGATTTCTTTATGCAGCTTTGGCACTTGTCCTGGCAAGATCAGGCTGGCCTTGAACCCACAGAGATCCAGCTGCCTCTCCTGAGTGCTCGTATTAAAGGCGTACACCACCACCACCATCTGGCTTTGAAACAAATCTTAAGATGATATGTCAGCTGTCACCAGCATAGCTTTGCTTAGTATATAGTGAAAGTGCATGAAGGCTGGTTCTTACCTGAGGCAACTACCAGGAAATACCTCTGTACTGCGGCCTGCATGAAACTACAGGAACCTGCCAAGGGACTCAGCTCATGGGGTGCTTTCAGGGCTCAGGCTAGCAGCTCGAGTCCACAGGTGATGTCTGGGAGACATGTCTCTGAACTGGGACTGACATGAGAGACATGAGACTGGAAAGCCATGCTTGGCTCCATTTCTGTGTGTCTAGAACCCTTTCCCAAGCTCTCTCATGTTTTATGTGGATGTAAGTATCCTACATTGGGCACCATTTGTAAGCGGAAGTTTGGGAGCAGCTTGTAGGACAAAAACTTCCACAACTTACAATGATCAAATACAGGCTTTCCATTCCAACTTCCTCTCCCATTTCCTCCTCTGTTGCTGTTCTCTGTAACTGTGCTTCCTCTTGCAAATGGATGGTGTCTGAAGCACCTCTATCCTGGGCACAGCTCAGCAGCATCATGGGGCAGCTCTTGCCATCCTGGACTTCTTCTCCTCCCTGTGCTCGTGTTCCTTTCGGCTTATGGGAGCACAGAGGGTCACAAGAAGAGCAAACCAGAGTGTCATGGAGTTGGCATTCCCACTAAGGAAGGGACAGGAACTCATCACTTGTCGCTCAGTGGGCAGTGTCACATAGTGTTTCTATAGAACATCTACTAAGGTGACAAACATGAAGAAACTCCATTTATCTACATGCTGATCTTACCCTTAACACTTTGTTATTGGTTTCCTTCCCTTCTTCTTTCCAACTCCATCACCTGCCTACTCTCTCTCCAAATTAACCACTGGCCTTCAAATCCTTGTCCCAGGCTGTGGTAAGTAAAAAACATAAAACATAAACATATCTTAAGGCAGAATGTCAAACAGCTCAGAAGACATAGAGACAATGCTGAGTTAGGAAGAAGAGGAAGGTGTGTTTATATATGCAACACAACACACTCCTGTGGAAGCATAGAACAGTTTGGACTGGCTCACTATTGTATTTGCAGCACCCATGAGTGTGCCTGCATATTGCTCTTAAAAATGTAAATAGGATTCCTAGCTGGTTTCTGAAAGCTTTCAAACATTAAAATAACAGTTATTCCAAATACCAAAGAAAATAACTGGGAATATAAAAGAGGAATATGAAATAAAATAAAGAAAATAAGCTCTGTTTTTCTTTACCCACAAAATACTCCTGACAGCAATTGTGTGGGTGGTTTTTCCATAGCAACGAATTCTTCAACTCTAGGTGCTCTACAATTCCATTCAGTTCTGGCACCATCTATCCACAGTTAACTTGACACTATAAATGGAAGGACTCAGTCCCACAGGACTGCTGTACCCACCACATCTGACATCAGTCAGGTTACCCATACTTTTGTTCAACCTGACTACAAATCTTTATGCAAGTGCTGTTAAATGGCTTACAAAAGTAAATGACTTACAAATGTCAGTGAAACATTTATTTGCCAATTCATTAAAGTATATCATTGAAAACTCTGCCAGATATCAGCAACTAGAATTATAGTCATCCCATACCAGATGCCTAGACAGTAGTGTTAAAACACAATAACAGCCAAGACATTATGTACTTAGTAGAGCCCAGCAACTCTATTGCAGTAGGCCCTGAGAAACTCAACATAGCTGAAGCACAAGAGAAAGACCTTAAAATAGCCATTATTAATATGATAGTGGTCCTTAAAGAGGAAAGAATAAATCCATTTATGAAAATGTTGTAAAGAGGCCACTTGTTCGTTTCCCAGCTGCTCGGCAGCTCAGACCCAAAATAATCACACAGAAGCCATATCAATTAAATCAGTATTTGACCCATTAGCTCTAGCTTCTTATTGACTAGCTCTTACATTTTAATTTAACCCATTTCTAGTAATTTGTGTATCGCCACGTGGCTGTGACTTACCAGGTAAAGTTCCGTCTGGCTCCGAAGGGGCTACGTGGCTTCTCTCTGACTCTGCCTCCTTTCTCCCAGCAATCAGTTTAGCTTTCCCCACATAACTCTTTTCCCCATAGCCCTGCTATAGGCCCAAAACAGTTTCTTTATTTGCTTGTAATATCTTTTCCATCCTTTTACCCAGAGGTGGTGTCTATCCTTGATATTAAGGTGTATTTCTTGCATGCATCAGAAGGATAGATTTTTTTCTTAATTAGGGTTTCTATTTCTGTGAAAAGACACCATGAACATAGAAACTCCAATAAGGAAAACATTTAATTGTGGTGGTTCACTTAGAGTTCAGAAATTTAGTCCATTATTGTCATGGTCAGAAACAAGGCAGCATAAAGACAGACATGGTGCTGGAGAGGTAGCTGAGAGTTCTTACATCTTGATTCACAGGCAACAGGAAGGGAACTGAAACACTGGGTGGTATCTTGAACCTATCTGAGACCTCAAAACTTGCCTCCACATACTTCTTCCAACAAGGCTATATGTACCCCAACAGAGTCATACCTTATAATAGCACCACTCCCTTTGGGGGTCATTTTCTTTCAAACTACAATAATTTTCTTTTCACATTCATTGTGTCCATCTGTGTCTTTTTATGGGGATACTGAGATCATTGATATTGAGAGCTATCAATGAGCAAAATGCAAATCCAAACTACTTTGAGATTTCATCTTATACCTTTCAAAATGTTCAAGATCAATAAAATAAACAACAGCTCATGCTGGCAAGGATATGGAGTAAGAGAAACACTCATTCACTGAAGATGGAAGTGCAAACTTGTACAGTCACTATGGAAATCAGTGTGGCAGTTCCTCAGGAAAATAGAAATAAGTCTGCCTCAAGATCCAGCTGAAGCACTCTTGGGCATATACCCAAAGGATGCTTCATCCTACCACAAAGACAATTTCTCAACCATGGTCATTGCTGCTCTATTCATAATAGCCAGAAAGTGAAACAATCTAGATGTCAGTCAATGGATGAATGGATAAAGAAAATGTGATATGTTTATAAAATGGAATATTGCTCAACCATTAACAAAAATTAAATCATTAATTTCATAGGCAAATTGATGGAACTAGAAAAAGTTATCCTGTTACTGTTTTAATTAAATATCACCCAAACTAGCTATATTTAAGACATACAGTTTAATAGAAAAGGAACACACACAGATTTACAATACCGGACCCTGGAACCATGCTTCTCCGAAGACGCCGACAGACCCACGATCCACAGAGAGAGCGCTTACCACGTGAATCTACCCTTTTATACCTAATTGGGACCTGATGGTCCAACCCCGAGTAATTAGCTAACAGCTAATTAGGGGCAGAATAATTAGCTAATGGCGGGGTGTGGCTATAAGCCTGATAGGCTAGGACTATTCCCCTTCATTATCCTGAGGAGGTAACCCAAGCCCAGAAAGACAAATATGGTATATATTTGCTTTATGAGTATGTTAGCTGTTAAGTCAAAGATAAGCAAGCTACAATCCACAGAATCCCAGAGGTTAGGTATAGAGGAAGGGAGTGGGGGAAGGGACAGATATCTCCAGGAAAAGCAAATAGAGATAATTCTGGATGAATGTTGGGGATACTGGAGCAAGAGGATCAAACAAGAAGGGAGGGAGATGAGGAGGGTAATAAGAGAAGGGAAAGCTAAAATTAAGTGCCATTTGAAGGGTTATATGGAAACCTAAAACACTAGAAGCTTCCTATAATATAAAATATTTTAGGTGATCTAAATGAAATTGCCAAATAACAGGGGAGACAGACCCCCAACTGTACATCTCTCATCACCAAATGAAGCTTCAGTACCAGGAATGGATTAGTCTAATTGAGTTATTGGACAAAGGGGTCCCATGGGAACCTCCAAACAACCCAGGATATTGCAAAGGTTATAGGTTGCTCTTGATAAACTGACAGTGTTGGGGGAGGCTGCTAGTTTGTTTCCCGACCTCCCTGACTTGAAATAATCACTCAGAAGCCATATTATTTACAATACTGTTTGGCCTTAAGTGCATTTCTAACTAGCTCATATATTCTAAACTAACCCATTTCTATTAATCTGTGTATTGCCACATGGCTGTGGCTTACCAGCAAGGTTCTGGTGCGTCTGTCTTGGTGGCAGGCTACATGCTTCTCTCTGACTCCTTCTACTCCCTCTGTATATCTCTTTCAGCCTGGCTTTACTTTGTTAAAAAAGCAGCTTCTTTATTAACCATGGCAATAAAACATATTCACAGCATATGTCACCTCCCATATCATGACAGTAAGGCCCTATTGTTGAAAATAACATTGATACAACTCATCAGACACAAAGAAGTTGAAGTTGAGTCAGTACATAAAGCCCTCACCCGTCCTGGCTAGTGTTTTTAGTAACAGTAGGTACTCTGCATGCTACCAAAGGAGAAATGTAAACACCAACCCAGCTAGCTACAAATCCTTCAATCTACAATAGTGCCCTGCATGCAAGATACACTAGTGCAATGGTGGCATAAAACTTGTAGGAGTAACCAAACAATATCTGATTAGATTTAAGGCCTACTCCATGAGATGGCTCCCATACTCAGTGCTACTTAAGTGACCAAGAATCTTAGACTGGATAGCCCAGGGACCTAAGGAAAAACCAAATATTACTGTTTTACAAAAGAAACATAGAAATAAAAGAACTCCTAATTACATTCTGAGTCAGAATAGTGTCTGACTCAACCATCATTAGAGAGGTTTCTTCCTGCAAGCAGATGGGAAGAAATACAGAGACCCACAGCCAGGCAATACACAGAGAGTGAGACCTTGGAACACTCAGCCCTAAATGGATGTCTCCATCAAATCCCTCCTCTCAGGACTCAGGGAACCTGGGGAAGAGCCAGAGGTGATGGACACCAAGAAAATAAGGCCTATAAAACACAGAATGATGCATAGGAGCTCATAGAGACTGAGGCAGCATGCACAGGGCCTGTACTGGTCTAACCACATAGGGTGTTAGAGCTGAAAGAGGTAAACTACAAGGCAGTCTCATGGAGGAGAGGGGGACACCCCTAAAGGCATGTCCAGCTGAAGATAGACAACAGAAAAACAAACTCAGCAGCATCTTTGGAGGTTCCTTATCTCATAGTTTCTTGTCAGGGTTGTCTTGTTTAATTATTTAAATTTGCTTTTACTTTTATTTCATTTATTTACTTTATAACCCTTCTGCTTTGCATATGTATTATGGTTTCCAGTTTTGTGTTTTCAGTTGGATTCCTGAATGTTTCTTGTACCCTGGCTCATGGAGGTTGAAAGGAGTTGTCTTTTTCTTCTCTTTGTTTTGTTCTATTTCAATGTGTTTGTTTTGTTTTATCTCATTACATTTTGTTATTATCCCTTAGATTCTTGTTTGCTTTCTAATAAAAGGCAAAAAGGGGGTGGATTCAGATGGGAAAGGAGGAACTGGGAGGAGTCGAGGGAGGGAAATTGTAATGAGAATATATTGTATAAAAAAAAAAACCTATTTCAGTTTCTGGGAAAGGAAGACAATAGCGAGGAAATAAACAAACTGATAGAAATATAAGGCTATTGATAACTAAACTATTTACATAAGTTATAATAGAATAAGCCCTCTAAAGACCCAATATACACTGTATAACTGGTGTTTCAAATCAATGAAGAATTAGGTGTTTTTTTTCTGTTTGTATTGGGTAGCCTGCTAGGAAAAAAATTAAAAATCAAAGCTTTGCCTCATAAACTACATTAAATTTTAGAGAGGCAAAGATTTAAACATGATAAACTTTAGCAAAGAGACATACATTAAGTTCAAAGATACAAACCGGTTTAAAGATAAAATATTAAAAGAAAATATGATCATTCTAACAGTAACCAAAGCAGCAAAAACAGTGGTACAGATACCAGGCAGAATATTTTACGTTAAGAAAAAGGAATAGGGCTGAAGAGATGGCTCAGCGGTTAAGAGCATTGCCTGCTCTTCCCAAGGTCCTGAGTTCAATTCCCAGCAACCACATGGTGGCTCACAACCATCTGTAATGAGGTCTGGTGCCCTCTTCTGGCCTGTAGGCATACATGCAGACAGAATATTGTATACATAAATAAATAAATATTTTTTTAAAAAAAAAAAAGAAAAAGGAATAGAGGTGTAGTCCAGGGGTAGAGAAATTGTCTAGCACGTACAAGGTCCTGGTCTGACCCCAGCACTGAACAAAAAGTGACCCAGAGAAAGAAGGATTCTTAGAGCAAAAGGAAAAATTTCTTAGGAAGCTAAGATTATAAACATACAATACCAAATACATGAAGGAACAGCTGGCAGGACTAAAGGGAGAGACGATCCAACAACAATGACCATTCAATGCCCCACTTTCAGTCGCTGATCATAAGGAAATGGCTAACACTACAAACCAACTAGACATAGCAGGTATCTATTAGGACGTCCCTCCCAACAATAGAACTCTGTGGAAAATGCTCTGTCAATTCATCAAAATATTGAAGAATATTTTATATGTATGGGCATTTTGAGGCCATAAAATGCTCTAATATTTCATATTAATGGTTCCACAGCTCTGTAAATATATTAAAATCCACTCAATCTTCTCTTCCAAAGGGAAAATTTGTGTTATGGAAATTATAGCTCCATTCAAGCTGTTATAAAAATAAACAGATGGAGACAATATGACAGTCCTCAGATGTGTTGGGCTGGTGGAATATGACTGTTATTTTATTGTTAAACTTTTTTAGATTACAGTCAAAGTAAAAGGATGCTGAGACAACATGGAAGGAACATGCTACCTACCTCCTTATTCTCTGTAGTTCAGATTAATGGTGTTCAATAAAATATTCCCCATGCTCCCCTAAGCTTCTTTTTGATGAGTGTATTGATCTCCTGTGACTAGTTCAGGCCAATGAACTGTGAAAGTGATTTCTGGCACTTCTAGGCAGCCAAGGTGATCCAAAGCTGTTATGGTTCCTTAGTCTTTCTTTTCCAAGAAGGCCTTGGAAACCAAAGGGAAAGATGGCTATAGTACTGGACAGAGGGAGTGAGGCACCAAAGGAAAAAAACAATACTAATTACCCTAATTAGATAGAATGTGTTGGCGTAGAACTATTAGGAATAGCCAGTGGGCTTGCTTGGTGGCACACACCTACACTCTCAGCACACTGTGGAGGAAGGGCATGGTCAGATTTAAGATCAGCTTGGGTTACACAAGAGTTCAAGGCCTGCCTGAGCTAGTTAGCATGCTCCTGTCTATAGAAAACCTAAAGGCTGAGGATTTCCTCACCCAGCATGTGCTAGGTAATGGCTTCAATCCTGAGCATGTGGTGGGGGTAGAAAAACTGGGAAAAAAATTCAAAATAATGTTTAAGATCCTAGAATGGGGTAATAATTTGTAAGTACAAATCAGTAGAAGTCGTTGTTAAGAAAAAGTGAGTAGCAACAAAGTGAAGAAAGCTATAATCTATAAAACAGAAATGAGGAGGGAAACATCTGGAAAACATGTGCCCAACACTTAAGGTCTATTCTACCTGAATCACCACAGGGGAAAAAAAATGGCGTAGGGTCTACTTAAAACCTAGCCAACAGTTATTTATTCTGCTATTTATAGGCCCTGTGCATATATCACTCATCCTCACTGTGACCATCCAAGCGACATCATGCTTCTTTGTAAAAGGGGGCAGGTGGCAGAGGGCTGGAATGAAAGTGACTTCTGGACAACTGCTACAACCATGAGCCTGTGATGAGACCGTCCAGCACCTGAGGCCCCACCCTTAACTGGGAGACTACTGACAGCGTGGTGGAGAGCAAACGTCCATTTTCTTTAGGATCTGGTCCCTGATTGGGTGACCACGCTCCAGTGGATGGTCCCACACCCATGCACTAATAGGACTCGGTGATTAATAGATAAAAAAAAAAACCAAGATAAAAGACATGAAGCTGGGAGGGAAACATGATGAGGAGAGCTGGGGAGAGCTGGAGAAAAAATAGGGATAAGCATGATCAAAAGACATTATATGTATGTCCTAGCTAGGGTTTCTAGTGCAGTGAAACACCAGAACCAAAAGCAAGTTGTGGGCTCTGATATCTGCCAGCCTGGCGATGGCCATGGCTTGAATACAGCTTGGTAGCTGGAAAGCTAGCAATTTAAAAAGACAAAAGGTGAAAAGCTTGGCTCCGGCCTTCATTGACTTGTAGATTGCCCAGGAAGAGGTTGCTGGCTCCAAAGCTGGTGAGATATGCAGGTGTATGGCTGAGAGGTGGTGTCCCTGGAAAAGGAATGTGAATAGAGAATTCCTGAGGGTGGAGGAGCATTTTCAGAGAGCATTCAGAGCTTGGGAGAAGAATAAACGCAGGTCATGCTGGAAGGACAAGAGGTCCTGAGCTACACTTGAACGACAAAGATGGTGTAAAGAGTTTGATTCTTCCACGTGCCTCCGAGAACACACGTAGGGCAAAGCACCAGTTTCTATGTTGGGGAGATGGTCCCCAACAGCAAGTTTGTCACTGAAGGAAGCTAGAACAGGAATCTGGAGGCAGGAGCTGATACAGAGGCCAGGGAGAGGTGCTACTTATTGGTTTACTCATCATGGTTGCTCAACCTGCTTTCTTATAGAATTCCTCAGGCTATCAAGAGACTTGATGCCCATCACAGGCCTGAAACTATTTAGTAATGAAGTGATAAAATCACAACTACCTTGAGCCAGTTTTCTTATGAATTAGGAATATCGTGTCTCATCTTCCCCACAGATCCAAACAGGGTACACCTGAGTGTCACTTCCACAGAAACACCGCAATTCAAGAAGCTGCAGAAAGGCCCGTCATTTGATGGGTGGCCGTGTTGCACTGCAGGAGGAGCAGAGGCTGCATGTCTGACTAACATCCTGACACTGGCTAGAATCTCCCTTTCTCGTAATAGTCAATACACCACAAATACCATTTATTTTAGCAAAGATTCCCAATAGCTTCCTATCTGCTGCAAACTCAACCTCACAGTTGTGCAAAAGTAAGCTAACTATGCCCAGAGGCATCCAAGACAACTGTCTCTTCCAAGTGGCTCCACTAAAAAGCTGCTTTGTTTAGGACATCTACCGCCTATTTTCTTCCTCTCAAAAATGAAAATCTTTGTGGGGGATGACTCAGCAGGCAAAGTGCTTACCACACAACGGTGGGGATCCAAGTTTGGATCCTTAGAACCTCTGAAAGTTGAGTGACTGTGGCAGCCCTCCTGTGGTTCTCACCACACTGGGAGGTGGAAACGGGATCCCCAGGAAGCTGGCTGGCTAGATAAATCAGCAAGCCCTGCCACCAGGAAGACACTCCGCCTTAATATATGAAGTGGAGAGTGTTGGAGGAGATCCAGAGTCAGTCCCTTGCCTCCACATGCGCACATACACAGCTGTACACACATATGCCAACAGAAACAGAATCAAAGCCGGCCAGTGGTGGTACAAGTCTTTAATCCCAGCACTTGGGAGGCTTAGGTTGGTGGATCTCTGAGTTCGATGTCCTTCTGGTCTCCTAAACTAGTTCCAGGACAACCAGGGCTGCACAGAGAAACCTTGTCTTGAAAAATCAAAACAAAACAAACAAACAAGAAGAAACAAACATATGTGAGTACACCTCAGATATATGCCAATTTCATCTCTGTATATATTTATCACCTTTTGTTCTTGTGACCAAAAACAAAAAATAAAAAAACAAAACAAAAAAAAACCAACAACAACAACAACAACAAAAAACTTGAGAAAAGCAATTTAATGGAGAGAAGACTGATTTTCTCACACAGTTTCAATTTCTGTCTGAAGCAGAGAGCAGAGCACAGCAACATGTGACAAAGGAAAAAGAGGAAGAGCCCAGGGACAAGGTATATCTCAATGCCCTCTTTCTCTAGTTAGGCCCCACATCTCACAGCCTCCACCCCTGAGAGTCAGCCAGTCAGGATCCAGTCACTTCCCAGAAGCCCTATTACTGACAGCCAAGCCTTCTGGAGACAGCACATTTCAGATTCAAATCATAACATAAAACTTTAATGTCAATTAACCTGATGACTCATCAGGAGCAAGTCACACTTTGAGCAGAAATGAGCAGAAATTCATGGCTTCAAGAAGAGGTCCAAAGCACACCGACTCCCCGTATCATGATGTGAGGGTTGGGGGGCAGGGTCTAAAGGCTTGGGGAAAGCTCTGAAACTGGGAGGTGCCAACAAGGAAAGAAATGCAAGGGGCACTGTTCAACACTCCAGCAATATCCCTACCAGACAGAACAGTATTGCTGCATTCAAAATGCAGAGAAATGAATAGGGCTTGGGGAGCCCCTGTGGGCTCAGCTGGTAGAGTGCTTGCCTAGCATGTCGGGAGTTCTGAACCCTTATCCTCAACCAGGTGTGGTACCGCATGCCTGTAATACCAACACTCACGAAGCCGGAGGATCAGAAACTCAAAGTCATTCTCAGCTGCCTATTGAGTTTGACACCTGTGTTCCACAAACACATCACAGTGTGGACTCCCATGTCTGAGTGGGTCCTTCCCTGCTCATCTGATAAAGTACAAGGAGGGAAAACTAGACATTCTTTGGTCCCCAATAACTTTTTCAAGCAGTTGTCCGATAAAGCAATGATAGGCATCCATTGCAGAAGGATCAAGATTAGTAGGAAATGGTACAAAGCCAGAACTCATGCCATAGACTCCCAAATCAGTAACTGAGATGGATACCAGAAAGGTTCTGCCTTTCGTTTTCTGAAATAGGGTTTCTCTGTGCACCAGTCCTGGCTGTCCTGTGCGGTGAGCCAACGTATAGCTGACAGACCAATAGGCAGATCCACGGGATGTGCATATGTACACACTCACATGGAGAACCCGTTCAGCAGAGCTGTGGGAACACTTGTCTTTTGGATAAGTCACTGTTGATTCTGTAAAAATCTTATGAAATCATGACATTTCTCCCTTCTATAAATAATATCGCAGCAGTGTAAACCTGACTTTTTCTGTAGGGCAACTGGATACCTTCCCCTACACGATGAAGCCTGGTGTGAAAGCACTCACTCAGTCAAATCTTTATTCTCATAGCCAAAAATCTATATAAATCTAGTCCCCCACAACTTTCTTTATTGACAGGACTCAAACAGCAGATTCAGGAATGTGTAATCTACTGTCTTCTGCTCTGTCTTAACAAACAGCTAATTATATATTTACCCTTAGTTTCAATTAACATTATAGGATCATAGCCCAGGAAAGGAACTGTTTATACAGGAAAAAGGCCTGAGTCACTAAAACTAGTTTCAGAGAAAAAAATTCTCATTTGGGCACCCTGCTGGAATCATAAGCTAAGTCCCCAATAGGGATTCCTTTTAACTCAATCAGGTAGACGCTAATGCAAATCAAGCCGGCGAGTTGCTATGGCTACCAAAGCTGTGTTCCCATCTGCCTGGGAGCTTCACAGCCACGCCTCTCTGAGACGTAAGGCGCCTCCTTGCGGTTTTTTTCTTGTGATTTTGTGAAATGTGTTTGATATTATTGTTACCGCCTATGGGATTGCTAACTTGTCTGCATGCCTATATAAACTGAAAGCTTTGTGGAGAATGGCCCTTCTTCCCTTTTTCCCTTCTTCCCTTCCTTCCCCCAAGGAATAGAAAAATATGCAAGAGGAATGTGCCCAAATCAGCCAGTTTGTTCTTTCCCTCAGATCCCTGTCCCCAGCCAGTTTTTGCCTGCATGGAGAATCTTAGCTGCACCCTGTGGGGTGCTGAGGCTGGTACTCAAGGCCCTCGATAGCCCTGGAACTTGCTTTGTAGACCACACTGGTCCTGAACTCACTGAGATCTGCCTGCCTTTGCCTCCCAAGGGCTGCAGTTAAAGTCGTGGGCCACCGCCGCCCAACTCAAAGACAACTTCTTAAGAAAGAGAAGCGGGATTTGGGGTTCACACATGTAAACATGAGTCTGGGTTCTTTTCCAAGTCAATCAATAAAAGGCGACCTCAATGATACCCAAAGGTTTCTTGATTCTAAGTCTATTTGGGGGAGTGAGTATATTTCTTTGCAACAAGAAAAATTTAGAACTAGTCACAGGAGTCTAAAAAGGGAAATGTTGAGTGCCATGGAGGCTTCTCAGCAACTTTTCCACTGGCAACCAGAATGACGCAGGTCACCAGATCTCAACAAGAGCTCGCTGTCACTCTGTTGAGAAGGAATGCATGACCAACAACTTTCAACTTTTTTTTTCTTTGACTTTTTGATGCAGGGTCTCTCTGTAGCTTTGGTTCTGTTTTGGACAGGCATAAACAAAGCATGAACAGCATACTGAGGGTGGAGGGTGGGGGGACCAACGCTCCTGCACACCTGGTGTCCCAGGTCCAGGAACTGGGACCACCCTGAATGTCCCAGAGCCAGGGCAGGATTGTGATAGATTAAAGATTCCCACAACCCTAAACAGGAAGGCGACCATAGAAGAGGGGTCTAGAGGTCTCAGATACCCCACTGAGCAGTCAGTCACATCCCAGCTGAGGGGATGAGGGACAGGGCCTTCCCAGAAGGTGGAGGTGCGGATCCTGCACCTAGCTCCACTTAGGGACACCTGTGGCAGCCAAGACAGATTTTATTTTTTTGTCTTGTTTTGATACAGGATCTCACAGTATAACCCAGGCTGTTCTAGAATCCACTATATAGTCTAAGCAGCACTGAACTCATGGCACTCCTCCTGCCTTAGCCTCCTCGGTGCTGGAATAGCTTGATACCTGGCTTGAACTTGGTTCTTAATCAAATGTCAAGCTACTGTTCCATAGGAAAACAGGTGAGTTCATTTTTTATAATCAAAGATATTAAAACAGCAATAGTATGTTAAATATATAACTGTAATAAACATGAGTATAGTGAGACATATATGTGCTTTCCATTTATTCATTGTGTATGGTATACATACATGTTCATGGTTCATGTAGGAGTGTGTCTGTGCATGTGTGCGCATGTGTGTGTGCATATGTGCCCATGTGCATGTGCCAGAGGAGCTCATTGATTCTGATAGGCTGGTCAGCAAGCCTCAGTGACCTCCTGTGTCCATGCCTTCCCCCTAGTGCTGGGTTACAGAAGACATGAGTGCTAGGAATCCGAACTCAGGTCTTCATGTCTGCATACTGATTATCAAGAAGCCATCTCCTCAAGCTCTGTTCAGTTTTTGAACACTCAGCAGTTACTACACACAAGCCAGCTTTTCACCACTGTGCTGAAGTAGGTGAGATAAGCAACTTATGAGGAAGATTTGTTGGCTCACCTTTTGGAAGTTTCAGACTATGCTTGGTTGGTGCTATGGTTTTGGGGTCTATGGTAAGACAGCACCACGGTGAGGAGTTTGCAGTGAAGACAGCTGTTCATTTCACAACAACCAGGAAGCAAATGACAGGAGGTGTGGAAGGGCCCAGTATGTACTTAAGGACATATCCCAAGTGACCTAAATTCCTTACATTAAACTCTGCTTCCTCAGGCTGGAGAGATGGCTCAGAAGTTAAGAGCACTGCCTGCTCTTCCAAAGGTCCTGAGTTCAATTCCCAGCAACCACATGGTGGCTCACAACCATCTGTATTGAGATCTGGTGCCCTCTTTGGGCCTGCAGGCATACACGCAGACAGAATACTGTATACATAATAAATAAATAAATGTTTTAAAAAAAAACTCTGCTTCCTCAAGGTTACATACCACCCAAGAGTGCCATTATCTGGAAACCAAGCTTTCAACCCAAGAGCCTCTTGGAACACATTTAAGATCAATCTTTGAGCTCCTTTATGTTGCAGTTGGGAATTTAATCAATTACTAAATGACAAACTTGTCCATACCCACTTTTCCTCTCTCAACCCAGTCTAAAAGCCTCTTTCACATAGTAAGCACCCTCATATAACACACATCATAGAGTACACAGTTCGTTTCACTTACTACTGTGCGTACACCACACAAACATGGCAATGCTGGAGGACAGCTTTGTAGAGCCAGTTCTCCTTCCACCTTTCTGTGCTGTGAGGCTCCAACCCAGGTCACCAGGCTTTCATAGCACAAAGGGCCATCTCGCCAGCCCAACACACATACTTCACTACCAACACAGCAGCGCTAGTCCTTCAAGATTCCCAGAAGTAGGTTGTGAGCAGAACTGGGGTTACAACCCCAGCACTATTTTAACAACCAACTGATTGATTTAAGTTTCTAACTCCCTAAAAAAAGGAGTCAAAACTGGGTTTTTGTGATTCAGTTTCCCTCCTCAAAGAAACCTTACTCTTCTGTAAGGTCTAAATCTTTCAACCCCTGAAAGCAAAGGTAAGCTATATTTCTGGGCATAGGTGACAGGCAAGAGTTTTGGTATTGGATTGTGTCCTTTACAACACACACCAGTTTATGATGACCTGCAACATGAACACTTGAATGAACACATGCAGGGTGAGAGCTGACAACTGGGTTTGTGAACTCCATTCTGAGGCCTGAAATGAGTGCTCCCTAGGGACCACAACAAAGTTCATTTACCATCCCTCTCCCCACTCTGCCGTTGAGCCGGGTAGGTGTGCCAGGGTTGTGACAAGGGAGCTAAAGCACCTGCCTTTCCACTTCTGTACTACCAGCTCAGTACTGCCAGCAGCAAGTCCCTTTCTGGAGGACGTGGCTTTCTCAGCTGCAAAGCACAACTGCTCTAGTATCTTATGACTCAGATGAGAGATTAAGGTCTACAAAATATGGGAAAATACTTTTAAGACCTATTGTGGCAAGAATAGCACTATTTGAATTCTTACATTTTTTTTCTCTTTGGTACTCAGTGAATTTCATCTAGCATGTATGCCTGTTTTGATACAACCATATCTGCTTCCTATTTTGTGTGTTGGGTGTGTGGTTGTGTGAAATAGACTATTTTAATTTTTATTAATCAGAAAATATTTGCTAAAGATGAAAATGATTTACCACCTTATTAAAGCATTTCTGCAGTGCTCCTCTACGCAAGCCTTGTTTAGATTTTGCAGAGAATCAAAAGAAATGTCTGAGGTCATGTGATTTAGTCTCCTGATAAAAGGAAGCAGGAAAGGGAAATGTGTATCTGGTGAGAATTGTGTATCTGCAGGTAGGTGACCTCGCAGCCAAACCCATCAAATCCCATAAGGTGGCAGAAGAAAACCAACTTCCAAAAGCTGTCCTCTGAGCACTAACCACACCTGTGCAGCATATACACACTTGTATAACTTTTATATAAAAATGAAGTCAGGCAGAATGGTGTAAGACTCTAATCCCAGCACCAGAATTATAGGCAGGAGGATCAAGAGTTTAAGGCTTTCCTTAGCTACACAGTGAGATGATGGCTAGCCTGGGCTATATCACACAATATCTCAAAAAAAAAACAGGGATTCATGTAGTACCTAGCTATTTATTAACTGGGCATCTAGCTTGAACAGGAAGCAATTTCATGGAAGACCAATGGGCATCATAAGAACAATCAATTTATTCTTGAAAATATCTTTAAAACTTTCTAAATGAGAGCTAACATGTCACAATTACTATATACCAGGCACTGTTCTAACTAGACAAACTCACTCATTTGATCCTCACAAGTCCTCCTGGGAGAACACCGTGTCACCATCCTGATTTTACAGAAGAGGAAACTGAGGTCAGGTCACTCAGGTCACCCAGGTCTTAGCTATTGTGCTATCTTAAGGGAGGATCAAGTCTGTAGTTGGAGATTCTAACAACTGAACATTGAATCTCCTAGAACAATTCAAATTATTTAACAAGCCTCTACAATACCTGACACCACTGTGCTGAGTGAGGATTTCCTAAAGCAAATTTATGGTTTTAATAAGAGTATGGAAGACTGGGTGTGGCAGGGGCGGACTGGGTGTGGCGGGGGCGGGGGCTTTCTTGAGACTTACAGAGGTTCTATGAAATAGTCACAGGTAAGATAGCCACTAATAATTTTGCTTTGCTCAAATGTGCCAGCCATATTTACCTCTGAGAATCCTCTGTAGGAGGGTCCTTTATTTCTGTTGCTTTCATTGGCTAAATAAAGACTCTGCCTGGCTTGTAAGATAGGTCAGCCCTTAGGTGGGCGGAGTAGACAGAACAGAAGTTCTGGGAAGAAAGGAAGTGGGAGAGTCGCCATGATGCTCCCGCCGCAGATGGATGCAAGTTAGACTTTTCTAGTAAGTCACCACCTTGTGGTGACACATGGATTATTAGGAATGGGTTAGTTTATGCTGTGAGGGCTAGCCAAGAAGAGGCTGGTGATGATGGGCCAGGCAGAGTTTAAATGAATATAATTGTCATGTGGTTATTTCGGGCATAAGCAAGCAACCAGCGGCTGAGCGGGCCAGCGGCTGGGGGCTGGGAGCTGGGTGCCGGGAATATAACCCGCACCTCTCCCCCCTTTTATACAACAATCCTCTTACCCTCATGCCAATCCATACCTTTCTGTATAGTGCCTATTACTAGCCTATGTTAAGGCAGGCAGAACATTTAATGAGTCTGGGCTTTCTAGGCTAGAAATGGCAAACACCATGCTATTCTCTGCTATGTTGTGCACTAACATTTCTAAAGTTTGTTTCAGTGCTGTGTAACTTATCAGAGTCAAGTAGATAATGATAGAAGGGAATTCAGTGGGAAGGCCTGATTTCAGAAGTCAGGCTAATCTTAACTGCCATTCTGCAAGAGCATTTTGGTGTAAAGTGACAGCTAGATACCCTTCCTGGACTTGAGAAGTACACTACCCTATAATGTGGTGCTCCTTCAGTTTAACTATAAATTCTGCCTTGACCTTAAAATTCTACTTGATCTCTAGGGTGAGTCCCCTCACCCCAGCATATGTCTCCTCCTAGTCCCGACAACTAACTGTTGTAACCATGCACATCCAACTACTCTTTTCCTCAGTACTCAGATTTCTGAGGTAATAGTCCATCTTTAATTCCAACTGAGTGACTAATCTTAGAATTCACAGCTAACTGTGCCTGATACTGCTGTGCTCATTTGAATTCCAGTGTTCATATTCATTCTATCTCTGTGCTACTAGAACTATGGGTGTGATAGCAGTGTCAGGTGAACATTTAGCTGAAGATGTCAGACTAACTTTACATACAGGAAATGACGTAGAAAGGGCAAAGTAACACAAGTTCATATCAGGGTAGGAAAATAGAAAAGAAATTGGGTTGGATTGAAAAGACAGTTGAGCTGAGAGTACATGGGACCTAGAAAGTGGCAGGCAGGAAAATATGCAGCGACCAAGATTCTGAAACAGGATGGCCAGGTTATGCTAAGGACACAATCCTCTCCCTAGTTCTTAACTCATAACTGGCTAGGGTGCACAGACTCTTTGCCACCAAGACCTAAACCAAGGAAAAACCAGGAGAAAAATGATCTTATCACAACAGTTTTATTTTGGCCTGTGGTTTTTGAGGCATTAGTTCCATGGGTGCATGGCCCTGCTGCTTTAGGCAGCCTCACATGGAAAAGACAACCGGAAACAAAAGTTGTTCACTTTATGTTGTAAGGGGCCGCTTGTGTCCTGGCTGCCCAGCCCAGAAATAATCACATAGAAACTGTATTCATTAAATCACTGCTTAGCCCATTAGCTCTAGTTTATTGGCTAACTTTTACATATTAATTTAACCCATTTCTATTAATCTGTAAATCACCACAAGGTCATGGCCTACCAGCAAAGTTTCAGCACATCTACCTCCGGCCACAGATCCATGGCGTCTAGGAGGCCTTTCTCCTAGCATCCTGTTTAGTTTTCCCTGCTTAGCTCTGTTATCCTATAGCTCTGCTATAGGTCCAAAGCAGTTCCTTTATTAACCAATGAAAGCAACACATAGACAGAAGGACCTCCTACACCAATCTTATGCTGCCAGAAACCAAAAAGGTTCCAATGTGCTTTTCAAAGCCACACCCCTAATGACTTATGTTCTTTCCATAAGGTCCCACATTTTAAATGTCCCATCACCAACTAAGAGAACAATAAATAGGACTAAGCCTTCAACATTTTTACCTATAGAGGTTATTCAAGATCCAAACTGCAGCAGGTGGGGAGGAAGATATAAAGAGAGACTGGATGCTCATGTTCTTTTCCTCCAAAAGGTGACAGACATGACTTATTGTCAACTTGACTAGATTTAGAATCACCTAGGAGACATAATTCTAGGCATGTGTATGTTGGGTAGAACAAGACCCACTGTTTAGTTAGGGTTTCTCTAACTGGGAAGAGACACCATGACCACAACAATTCTTACAAAAAAAAATTAATTAGGGTGATGGCCAATTATCATCATGGCAGGGAGCATGGTGGTGTGCACAGTGATATAATTCCTCCAACAAAGTCATACCACATCAACAAGGCCACACCTCCTCATAGTACCATTTCCTTTGGGGGCCATTTTCTTTCAAACTACCACACCCACCCTTAACATAGGCTGGGTTCCCACACTGCATTAAAAAACAAAAACAAAACCAGGGCAAGAGAACATGGTGTGCAACAACATTCATCCTTACTTCTAAACTGTACATGCCTCTCATCGAAAAAAGGAAGCCCTATCGGAAGTTACTTTTGTCAAGTACTTTGTTATTAGCAATGATAAAAGTAACAAATGCTATGAGGTAATTAACACACCCACCCCACCCCTATTCAAATCCAACTCAGGAAACATCACTCATACCTGGTAGGCAAACGCTCTACCACCAAACTATACCCTTAGCATTAAAACTGCTTTGTTCTGCCTCATCACACACAGCAATGAGGTCAAATACTAGTGGCTCTGCTTTTTATGTGAACTTGCAAAACTCACAATTTCCACACCTGTTTCCTCACCTTAAAAGTGGGATATGGTACTAGTATTTCATAGGAGCTACAGATAATTATGATGTTTATCAGCAGACTATCTGGCAAGAGAATACTCAGAGCTTTTTGTTGTTTGTTATTTGAGATGGGGCTTCTCTGTGTAGTTCTGGCACTCACTTTGTAGACCAGACTGGCTTTGAATTCAGAGATCTGCCTGCCTCTGCCTCCCAAGTGCCTGGATCAAAGGTGTGTGACATCACCACCCATCAATACTTATGGCACTGCATAGGATCAAGGAAGTTACTTTGAACCATGTGTTTAGCTGGCTTTTCAAGAAGCCAGCAGATAATCTGACCTGACTACAAATGTCTCTAGTTGGTCCTATACAGAACTGCCACTGCCATTGGAGGCCCAAACATCTTCAGTGCTTGTGTGATTTGTAGCTATGACCTAGCCATCTGGGTAAGGAACTGGGAACTTCTGTAGAGTCTAGGACACTTTCCAAATATTTACTTCTTTAGGACTAGAGAAAATGTCTTCTGCAGAAAATACAGGCCATCCATAGTGAGTGCAAGAGACTGAAACGCTCCTTTACAGCTCAGAAAATTGTTCAAAAAATGCATTTTGTGACTGGAGATGTAGGTCATTTGGTTGTTTTTGTTGTTGTTGGTTTTTTTTGTTTTTTGTTTTTTTTCAAGACAGGGTTTCTCTGTAGCTTTGGAGCCTGTCCTGGAGCTAGCTCTTGTAGACCAGGCTGGTCTCGAACTTACAAAGATCCGCCTGTCTCTGCTGGGATTAAAGGCGTGAGCCACCACCGCCAGCTGTAGGTCATTTGTTAAGAGTACTTGTCTAGCATGCAGTCCTGGGTCCAGTCCACAGTACCATGTGAAACTACACAAGGTGGATCGTATCTATAATCGCAGCACTTGGGAAGTTGAGGCAGGAGGACCAGAGGTTCAAGGTCATTCTCAATTACATAGCAAGTTACATGTTTGAGGCCAAACTGGGATACATGGGACACCACCAAGATCTAAAAAGGCAAAGGAGAAAAGGGAAAGTGGAAGAACCTAAGGTAATCACAAAGTATTTCTTTCCCAGTTTAATCATCAGATAAAAATTTTCGAATTTGACTTTAAAGAAAACAGTTAGAGGAAGATCAGCATGACGGAGGATACAGGTCTGTGAAAATACGAGACTGCAACCCATTAAACAGGGCATTACCAACAAAAATGTCAAGTAAACAAAGGTCCAAGAAACTGTAAGCGTAGGAAGGCATCCCTGGTCAGTTTGTCTTGGGTTCCAGGTCCTGGGGTCAGACTGGATGTTCTTCTCATTTCAGTCTATCCCATGGCTCATAACCATTTCCTTACCTCAGTGATGGGTTTGCTTAGGCCATGATTCTCAACAAAAGGGAAGTATATAGAAATGCTTGAAACAGTCAATGCTGTAGAAAGCCATCCTGGGAGCTCAACAGGCATTACTATCTTCATCAGAATTGCTGAGGCTACTCAAGTGACCCTCATCTGAGAGTCTAGGAATATCTTTCTCACAGTTGTAATTCTATACCAGGGAGCTATATTCTCCTGGCTAAGCTTATGCTATAGAGTATATATAGTGTGGAAGTTGTCTTCTGTGTTGAGACTTTCTGGTAGTGTGGCAGCTTTCAGTCACCCACAAACCTTTGAGTAAGCCCAATAAACTCATTGGCTCATTAAGCTTGACTCTGGGGCTGAATCATTTCTTAGGTCCATTGCTGATGCCTTCTCCAGGGTGAGATGACTTTCACATCTCTACAGTAAAAGTTCACTCGACACTCAGAAACTTGCAAGGTAGGCTGGGAGCCTCTCCTGAGACTGAACCAGACGTGTAGTCTTATGTATGAAGATCCTGAGGCTAGACAAAACTGCTAGAAACAGGGTCAGGACTAACCCCAGGCCACCTGATTCCCAAGCCCCTTTCTTGTATTTCTTGGCTTTAGCTACAAAAGCTGCCAGGTTCTCACATGGAATTTCTCTCTTCCCATTCTCCCATTTATAGGTAGATTTGGTAAGTGCTCTGACTCTCTGCCAAGATGATTCTAACATCCTGAAAACATAATCCCCATACTTACAGACTAGAAACTTTGGAAAAGTAGTTAAGGGGCCGGTGAAATGACTCACCCCAGTACCTGTGTAGGAAAGGTAACACTCACCTGTAATTGCAGCTCCAGGGAATCCAATGCTCTCTTCTGGATTCCACAGGCACCTGCACTCTTGTGCATATATTTACGCAATATGCATATAACTACAAAAATAAATCTTAATGGGAGGGTGGAGCAGGCTCACAGAGCATGATCAAATCTGGGTTTTAAAAAGAACATACAGTTGTTTTGTCTTACCCTATTTTATTTTGTTAAAAAGAAAAACCCATACTATTTAAATATACTCTGTTCCTTTAAGAGCCTGATAAGTGTGGGGTTCCATTGTGCCATCTTAATAACAAGCTGTCAGCAACTCAACAATCAAAAGGGAACCAACTAAAGAGTCTATGAATGGCTGGGCGGTGGTGGAGCACGCCTTTAATCCCAGCACTCGGGAGGCAGAGGCAGGTGGATCTTTGTGAGTTCAAGACCAGCCTGGTCTACAAGAGCTAGTTCCAGTGCAGACCCTGAGAAACCCTGTCTCGAAAAACCAAAAAAGAAAAAAAGGAAAAAAAGAAAAAGAAACTTTATATATATATAAAGTTTTTATATATATATATAGTTTTTATATATATATAAAAAGAGTCCATGAATGTACCCGTAGCTCACTGAATTTTCAAGGTCAGTTTTCACAAATTCTCCCATTTCACTTTGGAAACTGCCCCAATCACACTTCCAAAAAACTGTCTCTAATACTTCTAGGAAACGAAATTTGAGTCTCAGTAAATGAACCCTGGGGAGGCTTACTTGTTTTCTGAGATACCATGAAATCAAATCTACAGGTAAAATTATCTTGGGCCTTGTGATCTCTGAGAATAAATACAATAGGGTACTTCACATGACTTTTACCTAATTTTAATAACAGGATGTTTACCCTAGGTACTGAACTTTTCCCAAAGAGAGCGTATTAGTTACTACTTTGTAAAAATTACTATAAGGCACAGTGCTTAAATGACAAACATTTATGATCTCAGTTTCTGTGGCTTTGCTAGATAATTTTAACTCAGGGTCTCATGAGGTTGTAATCAATGTTAGCAAGGGTTGCAGTCATTTAAGACGTCCCTAGTACCGAAGAACCTGTTTCCAGGCAGGTTCCCTAACATATCAGTTGGCAGGCACCTTCTGCTTCTGACCCCTATATCCTCTCCACGGAACTGCCTGGGAAGCCTCAAAATTCAACAGCTGGCTTATCTCAAAGTGAGTGATTGAGGAGACAGGAAAGAGCAATGCCTTTCAATATCCCTGAATGTCTTTATTCGTTCAATGTCTCAGATTTCGGGTACTCAGGGAGGAAACTGAAGCTCCATGTCTTCAAGAGAAATGTATCAAAGACCATGTGTAGAAATGTAAAACCACCAGCTAGCAAGAGAAATGTATCGAAGACCATGTGTAGAAATGTAAAACCACCAGCTAGCAAGAGCATTAGCTTTTCATTTGCTATAATGTACCAGGGTCCAACGCGTATTTTCTTCTCCTTCCTTTTTTCTCTCTCCCACACCAAATATCTACCCCACCCCTAGATGTGTACTCTAATTTTTTTTTTCCTAGACAGAGGCCAATCTAAGGCAAAATAATATTTACTATTCTATCCCCACCTAAGAACTACATAATCAGAATAAAAAATTGTAACGTCTGTAATATGTATATACAATGCATATACAATGTGTATATATACATATATACACACAGACACACACACACATATATATATAAAATACACATATTCAATAATAGTCTTTATTATTGGTGTTTCCACCTAGTGGATGAAAATGTTTTGAAAGGGGATTAAAAAGTAAAAATGTTTACTTCAAAGCTAGAGAGATGGTTCAGTAGGTAAAAGTGTTTTCACCAAGCCTGACAAACCTTAGTTGGATTTTTAAAAAATGTTTATTTTACGCTGGAAAGCTGCCTTAGTGGCTAAGAGTACTTATTACTCTTATAGAGGGCCTAGATTCTGTTCCCAGCACTCCTGTGGCTGCTCACAACCACTTGTAACTCCAGTTCCACATGCACGTGTGCATACATATACACACACACGTGACCCCCTATTGTTCACTTCCTCTGTGTAGGCCCATCTCCTAAGGTTCCACAAACTCCTTAACAGGAACAGTAGTTAGAGACCAAATTTGCTCCAACGAAAAGCCCTGTGGGCACATTTCACTGCTTCCAAATTTTCTGACCCTGAGATGACAAGACAGTGGACTTGAATTAGGATAGAAAATTAGGATAGGATCTAAAATTAACAAGGAAAGTCTGACTGTAAACAGCTTTTTTAATCACTACACCAAAATGTTTACATGAGATTTTGCCTCTGCAATTCTTTAATACGTTCCTTCTCTTAAGGTAAACTAGTGTAGAAACCATGGTGATCCACCTAGACCATAGAAGTAAAAAAAAAAAAAAGGAGCAGAATTTAGATGCTCTTACAGTAAGAGAGGAGGAGCTGGGGAGATGGCTCAATGTTTAGAGCACTGGCTGCTCTTGCAGAGGATTCAGATTTGGTTCCCAGCACTCACGCAGTGGCTCACAATCACCCTTAACATCATTCCAGGGGATCCAATGCCCTCTTCTGGTCTCTGAAAGTACTAAGCATACACATGGTACAAACATGTAGGCAAAATACACATATACATAAAATAAAATTTTAAAATCCACATCAAAACTAACAGCAACAAAAATGACACACTCAGGGAAAGGAGGTGGTGGATCTGGTAGAGATGTTCTTTCAAAATCCATAATTATACAGTAGCTTTGTAGAATGTACAGAATCCTCTGGCCATCTAGACAAGACAAATGTGTGACAAACACCTAGATGTGGTAGAGCAAGCCTGTAATCTGAACACTAAAGGCAGATGGATCTCTGAGTTTGAGTCCAGCCTAGTCTACATAGTTCCAGACCAGCTAAGGTTACACTGTAAGACCTGTCTCCAAAACCAAGCAAACAAAAAAGTGTAAGAAATAATTTAGGCTTCAGTGTCTACAGCAGTCACTGTGAAAAGTGCTTTCATTGCACAGTACAAGAACTCTCCAGAACCTAGCAATTTGCCCCTCCTCTCACCTTCAGAGCTGTGATCCGCCCACAGAGATAACAAAAGACCAGAAGGCAGAAAGGTACAGAATGCTAGTGTGAGTAATGTTTTCCTATCAAATGCACATATTTCTAGTTTTACCTCAAACACCCCCTCCCCTCAGTCACAGGAAAATATTTCCTTTGCTTTCAGGCTGAATCTGCAAAGATGCCCCGAACAGTAGGTAACAACATCCTCACACAAATAGAATAGCTACTAAGTATGGATCACTATTACATTGCTAGGAAATAGCTTAATACATTGCTTCATACTTCAAACTGCAATAATTTAGATGTGAAAGTTATTCATTTCTGATAAAAATTCTAAAATTCATTATAATTGAATAAATTATTTATTCTTTTTTTCCCTGTGATATGACATCATTTAGTTTTGCTAGTTCTCCAAATGACACAGTTGCAGAACCTCTTTCAGCTGGCCTTGCCTGAAAACAATAAAAATGAAAGATATTAGATATAAGCCCAGAGTAACTCCAATCATGTTACACATAATAAAACATACCCTAAGTCAATCAACAATGGAAAACAAAGAGAAACACAAACCCTCTAAGAAAAGATACAGTTTAATAATGTTACCTGAGAGTCATGGTATTTCCATCCTATCATGTGGTAGATTTGGTAAGTGGCAGGTATGGAGCCATCCTCATTTCTGTACATTTCTAAAAAAGATACTCATGGTTAAATTCTGGAACCAATCAGGTGAGAAAAACTATCTGCTCAATAAAATAAAATCACATATTTTAAAGAGAAACAGGCACTAAGATAACTGTAGGGCTGAGAATGAATAGAAATCTTAACACAGAGAAGCTGACACTTTGGACACAAGAGATGTTTGGAAACAGATACAGAGCTAGGGTCTGTGTTTAGGGAGAATAAAACCCATGAAGTCTGACAATATCTTACAGGAAGGAAACAGCACTGTGGAGCCAACAGCACAAACCCCTCCATGAGCATGGGTAGAAAGGGTGGGCAGCTTACCTCTGTAAACTGCTGCAGCTGCCAGCATCGTGTCTCGGTGCAGCAGGGCTTTTCTGTTCCAAGAACAGTTGCTCTCACCCATACCTAAAAATAGACTACAGTTTGAGAAAATACTGCAAATGCCCTCACAGCTCAGGATAAAGATATGATCCATCTTATCCAACAGTGTACCTATCATCAGTCTCATCCACCTTCATATGATAGCTAAGCTGCTTTCTGACTGGAGCAAACCTGCTTGAAGCCTCTTCATTATTAAGTCAGGTAAGAAATTCTCAGGAGGGAAGCCACAACAGCCACATCAGCCACCGTCTATTCTAAGACAGCTCTAGACTCCAGACGGGTTACAAGCATTAAAAGTGCCTTTCAAAGAAAACCACATTCTTACACCCCTTCTTGTGATGCTATGACGGTGCCCTCCTCCATCTAAGCAGGATATATAATTACAAGCTCAAAACTTGGAAAAGGGCTGTAGGACTCATAAGACAGGACCAACACCATGTCTTCAAATTTTATGATATTTTACTAACACTAGATTTAAAACTTATGTTCATTCCCTACAGAGGCATTATCTTGGCATTTTAAAATTAAATCTTCAGACCTCTTTCCTTATTTTAAAATTTCAAACTGTTTCCCTAAGTTGACGGTAAGAAGCTGTTTGTACTGACAATTATTATTGTAGAGCCAGAGAGATAGCTAGGTGGTACAGTGTTTGCCTAACATGTATTCAAGAGGCTGGGGATATGAGTTAATGGGTAACGTGCTTGCGGTATAACTATGATCTCCAGCATCTAACATAAAAAGCCAGGTGTGCCAGGCAGTGGTGGCACATGCCTTTAATCCCAGTTTGAGGCAGAGACAAGGCAGAGGGCAGGGGCAAAGGCAGAGGCAGGAAGATCTCTGTGAGTTTTCGGCCAGCCTGTTCTACCGAGTGAGTTCCAGGGCAGCCAGGGCTTCACAGAGAAATCCTGTCTTGAAAAAAAAAAAAAAAGAAAAAAGAAAAAAGCTAGGTGTGGTGTCGTCTGCCTGTGATCCTAGTGCTGGAAAGGGAGACAAGGGAATCCTTGAGGCAGCTCGTCTTAAAAATTAGTGAGCTCCAGGTTCAGTGAGAGAAAGAGAGAGAGCAACAGAGGATACTGACAAAGACATCTGACAACCACATGTATACACATATGGAGGCTGCACACACACTCATATACACACATAAGCATCTCTCTCTCTCTCTCACACACACGCACACGCGCGCATGCACGCGCGCGCACACACACACACACACACACACACACACACACACACACACACACAGTCCTGGGTTCAATTCCCAGTACCACAAAAAATAAAGATAAGTTAATATAATATCAAATTAATGTTATATATCTTTCTTTACATATACATTTGTTTGTTTGTCTATCTATTGGCTTTTCGAGGCACAGTTTCTCTGTGTAAACAATCCTAGCTGTCATGGAACTCGCAGAGATCCACCTGTGTCTGCTTGCCTCTGCCTCTTGAGTACAGGGATTAAAGGTGAGCGCTACCACTACCTGGTTTTTTATGTATACATATAAATTTAAAGTTATTTGGAAAGGTCATGTTTAAGATCATTCTACAAAATAACTAAAGGAACTTTAAAATGTTATACTTCACAGAGAAACCCTATCTCAAAAAAAAAAAAAAAACCCAAAAACTTGAGCAGTGTCTACTATTTACTTTCACTAATCAAGAAATGATTCATTTTCTTCAAGAGTTAAAAATAACTGATTTTAAATTTTTATTTAAATAAAATTTTAGTAATAAATATAATTTTAAATTTTATTTCAATGGACTTTTAAAAGCAGTCAACAAGGGAACTGGAGAGATGGCTCAGTTAAGTGCACACACCGCTTTTGCTAAGGGCCTGAGTTTGGTTTCCAACACACATCAGGCAGCACACAACAACCTAGAACCCCAGCTCCACAGATCTGACAGCATCTTCTGGCTTCTGAGGCCACTGCTTCAATTAGTAATGATTTGATTGTACTAATATAATGTCCTATGTTTATGAGTCTAATGGCCCAATTCATAAAGATTATTAATAGCTACAACTAGTAAGTTAATAAAAAATATGGCTGCGTGTAAACTGTAAACACACGTTTACAATCCCAGCACTTAGGGTACAGAGGTAGGAGGACCATGATTAGAGGGTCATCCTCAGCTGTGTGAGACCCCTTTTCAAGTACACAAACAAACAACCTCCAACCAAAACAAAAAACACTGGGGGCTGGAGAGGTGACTCAGTCATATACTGCTCTTCCAGAGGACCTGAGTTCAATTCCCAGCACCTATATTAGAGGCTCATAATGTCCAGTAACTCCAGTTTTGGAGGATCCTCTGTCCTTGTCTGGCCTCTGCGGGCATCCTCACGTGTGGCATATGCTCAGAGACACACACATACACATAAAAAAAAAAAAAAAGAAAAAAACCTTAAAAAATATTTTAGACCGACTCTATATTCATCGTAAAATATTCTTCCACATAGTGAATATCCATCACACAGTGACCAAAAGTAAACTAGGGTCGTGCTGCAACAGCCCCTTACCTATGAGGGACACAGTAACCTTAGTTTCTGTTCAGCTTTCCATTGCCCTGGTTTCCTTACATATCACATGCAGTAAATACACATACAGCACAGAATGGACTACTAGACGTTCTAAAATGCTTTCTAAACAATCACTGCTAGCATATTCTAAATAAGATCATCAGGCACATGCCACCTCTGTGGGTCTGACCCAGCACAGTTACAGAACGTTCAAGAGCACTCTCCACAGCATCAGCAGCAAATCCACTGCCTCAGGAGTCCACTCTTCCTTGGGGACACGTACTGCCTCACTGAACACCTCCCCACTTTCCTTGAGAAGTACTGAAGAGAACCTGAACCTTTACATAACCTAGGACAAGAATGGTTCTACCTTTAGTAAACCCAGTTTTTCATCTTTAATATGGAGTATCTTATAGTACACTGTGGGGAAGCTTGACTGATGACCACCTAGAAAGTCATCTATGATGGCAGACTCGACCTGAGCTTGGGATAAGACCAGACAACAGGGAAGTGCTTAAGACTCTCAGTATTTTCACATTCGATCTCGGCCAAAAAGTTGAGTTTTCTCACAGTGTTTTTAAGGTTAAGTTCAACTGCTTATTAAAAACAAACTTTAATATGTTATTACTGGAGCAATGATGAATATTGCCTTAAAAAAAAAACTGAACTTACCTTAAAACCACTGTGAAAGCCTTGAAAATTTCTCATGTATTCATCAGCTGGTAATGCAGCTTGTTTGTAAAATTAGGTCAATATTCTGGACTTTTTTCTGTGAATTAATAATAATGGCAGCTAAAATGAGACACGCCTCAACTATTGGGAAAACAACCACAACACAGATGTAGACTACAAAAGCCAACTGGGGAGATAACCACCTTCCAGTCAGCACAGCAGCACCCCTGCAAGCACCCAAGCTCATGCAAGTCCCATCGCCCTTGGCCTTTTCCTACAGAGTAAATAGCTGTGGTTTCAGGCTATGAATGAATTAAGCCGTCTATCTCCACTAACTATAATTTGGACAAGTTCCTTACCTGTCTGTGTCTTGGTTCCTCACGTATCAGGACAGACTGATCATGCTAGTTCCAGTCTTACTTCCCTATAAGCCATGCCTTACACGCAAACAGTGTGCTTCTACTATTCCCAAATCTGACTCATCTCTGTGGGAAATTCTCAAGACAAACCTGCTTCTTCTACACACTTGAGAAATATTATTACTGTAGTTGCCCCAACACAAGCTTAGGATACAAATGGCCTTTTCTATCTCCCCACCCATGCATTATACACACCGTTCTCTGTGTCACCCCTCCAAATTTTCCCTATACTTCATCCTCCTGGTCAACTAACTTTAGCTTAGGTTCAGCCTTTTCTACAAAAGACTCCCTGACATCATAAGCAGATTTAAGGCTAAATCCCTTCTGCTTCTCTTATTTTACAGGTTTGTCTGTCCATATTGGGAGTTCTTTTATCTAAAATATTAGCAACTTGAGATCAGAAACTATGTATCTCTCCCACTGGCTGAGGACTTGGCACACTGCAACTGCTCAATAAATAGTAAATGAAAAAATATAAAATCCAGCAGTTAACATTTTTGTCTAGTTTCTCAAATAGGATGTTTACACATATTACTCTTCTTAATCCACTGACAGATAAAAACATCAGAGACATGTGACTTTTGTAGAAGGCCTCACAGTAGAGATAAAGTACCAATGGAAAGGGTAAGTGTTAGGAACACATCCTCAAAATGTAAGACAACCTAAGACCCCCATGGAACAGGCATCACCAACTGGGAAGAGACTGAGGCACCCTTCTGAGGGACCAGAAAGGTTTTAAAACTTGGTCTAGAAGGTGGTTAAAAATGCAAACAGGGGCTGGAGAGATGGCTCAGAGGTTAAGAGCATTGCCTGCTCTTCCAAAGGTCCTGAGTTCAATTCCCAGCAACCACATGGTGGTTCACAACCATCTGTAATGGGATCTGGTGCCCTCTTCTGGCCTGCAGGCATACACACAGACAGAATATTGTATATATAATAAATAAATAAATAAAAATACTCTTTAAAAAAAGAATGCAAACAGTGACCTGCCTGAAGACTATGTATGGTGATTTGAAAAGAATACCCCTTGAATGAGAATGATCCCCATAGCTGTATCTGAATGTTTGGTTCCCAGTTAGTGGAACTGTTAAGGAAGGATTAGGAGGTGTGGCCTTGTTGAAGTAGGTGTGGGCTTTATTGGAGGAGGTGTGTCTTTCCCTGCCTGCCAGTGGATCAGGAGGTAAACTCTCAGCTTCATGCCTGCCTGCCTACCACCAAATTCCCTGACATAATGATAATGAACTAAGCCTCTGAAATCATAACCAAATCTCCAATGAAATGCTTTCTTTTACAGAAATTACCTTGGTCATACTGTCTCTCACAGCATTAGAAATGTAATTTAAGACACTATGTGTCCCACACCTGCCTTCTTGCACCTCTTCTTGACCTCCCTTTCAGGTTAAGGCCTCTCTCAACCCTCACCAGAGAAGCTTCTGTTTGCAGTAGATAATAACACAGAGACCCACAATCGGCCATGCTGCAGAGAATTAGACACTGTAGAATGCTCAGTTCTAAATGGAACACATATACCAAATTCCTTTCTCCAAAGACTTCGGGATCACTGAGGAAGAGGAGGCAGAAAGAACGGAAGAGCCAGGCGGCTGATGCCTGACGACAAGAAAGAAACAGAAGACTCTGGACACAGCAGGGCAACTGCACATTTGAACTCGTGTGGCAGCATGTACCAGACCTGGCAAGCCCAAGCCAAATCAAGTCTCGGCACGGACGGTGGAGCTGGATACAATGCTCCACCTCTATCTGAAGAGCTATCAGCCATTGTTAGCTGCTGGGAAAAGAAGGCTCAGTTTTTTTCTAAGAGTGTAGCCACTGATAAGCTAACCACAATCCAGCAGAAGGCCACAGATCCAAGTAGCACAAGCTGGCCTTGATTGGGGGGGTGGGGAGGAAGGAGACCAGGGACACAAAACTGGGAGGCAAGGAAAGTGGGTGGATCTTATAAAGAGTTTGGGGAGAGTGAATATGATCAAAATATATTGTATAAAAATCTCAAATAATAAAAATATGTACAACAAGTAGCTATAGCATTAAGGTTATGGACAAAAAGGACTAATTTCACTGTTTTAAAGATATTATCTGTATTTAGTGTATAGTATGTAGATTCAAGCAAATAATTCTAGGTTAAGCATAACTACAGATAAAGTATTTACACCTTAATGTGTTCACCTATAAATCTAAGCCAGATACAATGGTACATACTTATAACTCCAGCACTCAGGAGGTAGAGGCAGGCAGACAGGATGTATGGGGTCAGTCTGTGATCCAAAGCAAGATCAAGGTTAGCCTGAGGTACAAAACCAGACCATTTCAAATACATCAGAGGCTGGAAATATAGCACTTTCTTTATATGTGCAAGGCTAATGGTTTTCGATCCTTAGAAACACACAGCCGTATGGGGCAGGGCGGCACCCACACATGGAAAGAAAAAGCCTCAGAGAAGTGCAGAGTAATTACTGTATTTTTAAATCAGTGGGTAGTAACCTTTCCCAACTAATACGTCTAATTTCTTGTCTCTTTCTATTTTCTTTCTTGAAATGAATCATGAGCACAGCATTTATCATAGATCAGTACAAAATAAACACTCTATTTGAAGAATTATCATTGGGGCCTAAATGAGAAATAAGTTCATTACCGTGTCTCAAGCTTTTAGATTAAAGGGCTCCATGATTCTATTGGTGTGTTTAGTACTTGGGGAAGTGTTCAAAAATGGTTGCTGTGTTTTATTATCTTTATCATCCTGAGTATACATCTAGAGCCTACCAACCCTATATTTCATAATGAAAAGGGACCATAATAGTAAATTTTTGGCTATGTGTATTTCCCTGTGTTAATATGGCAGTGTAACTCCACATTCAGAAGTGTGCTAAACATGTCAAATGGGCCTTGTGACAAACGGGAAAGTAATGGAAGCAAACATGCCAGAACCTTATCACTAATAAACAACTACAACAAGCAACAGGGGTCAGTTAGAAGCCAGGGCAGGAGACAGAGTTTGGCACCTAATTCTGCCACTTAGATTCAGGTGTTCTCTTTAGCCCTAATATTTATCACTTAACACAGGAGCAACACAGTTACCAAGAGGGCTACTGAAATAAGTGTAACAATGTTTGTAAAAAGCATAAATCTATAAATAAAAGAACAGGCAAGCAATTTTATAAATTTCATTATTTCAAAACATAGTACAACTTTGAGAACCAGATGAAGGCTCCTTAAGTAAGCATAATTCTATCTCACAGATCCAAACTTTAACTCCACCAGAAATCAAAACTGTCTGTGCTACTAATGAAATGTGATGTGTGTGTGTAGGAGAAAGAGAGAGACAGACAGAAAAAGAAAGTATGTGTGTGAGAGAGAGAGCAAGGGAGAGAGCATGATCAAGTAGTTTACAAAGGAGAACAGCTAGAAATCTCCCCATAGAAAGTATCTATTTACTGTTTATAAGTCACATCCTTCTTAAGTTGGGAGGTAGGGTCTGTGTCACTGTTGTTCCTCAGTGTCTTCCTAGCCATTACTTCCTCCACCTGTGTAAACCCTCACCCTGTAGAGGCTTGTCCACTGAGCCATAACCTTCTCCTGCTCCTGTTTGCTGGGAGATTATCAGCCTAGTCCATCCCCTCATTTGCAAGCTTTGGCACCTGGCTGTCTTCCTGTGTGCCTCTGCTCATGCCACCATTCTGAGAGGAAGGGTTTTCAAAGTTAGTGTTCATCAAATTCCATTCTCTCTACCTCAGATCCAATGAGCTTCGTCTCTCTGCCTCATCTGTGAGCTATGTCCCAGAAGGAGTTATCGCCTTCCATCATTCACCTGGCATCTCATTTACTGACTTCATCGTCCTACCCTTTCAGCATGATGATATACTTCAGCCATAACGATTTTCTGACTACTCTGAGATGCTTAGCTACAGCAACTTTCACCCAACTTCCCACCTTACTTTTGCCTTCTACTTCCTTTTCTTCCAGGCCACTATTTCAAATATATTTAAGGAGTTACCTTTCACTTTTGGATTTCTACCATGTAAATAGCAAAACTCCAACCCAAACTGACCCAACTACCTTTCTGTATGTAGCCAACCACACTGATAAGTCTGACTGACTTTAAAAGGACCCTTCCAACTCTAACTTTTCCCTAGTCAGTTCACTTTTCTCTTCAATGACTGTTTCCCAGTGTTTCAACATAATTCTCAAGCTTTGTACCTCTATATTGTGTTATTTCCTTTGTAACAAGGAAAATAGCTTCATTAGCTGGGAACTTCCAGCTATCGAACACAAACATCTATGTCTACTAGGACTATTCTCTTGCATCTCTCTCTCTCTCTCTCTCTCCCCCCCCCCATCCCCTAATCAGTTCTGCTGCAGTGATACAGGAGACTCAAGTTACTAGAGAGGGTAAGATGCTCAGCAGCAAAGACACACAGATAATCCAAATTTTTAAGACTGCATCTACTCTTCACAAAGGCCACATTTGATCTACCTAAAACTGTCAATTTCCCTCCTACATATCTGAAATACACTTACCCAAATCCAAAACATCACTATCTCTTAGCAAACTTTATTGCAGGAAGCTTCTTTTGCTAATTTACTCTTAAATATACGAATCTTGGACTGGAGAGATGTTTAGTGGTTTGGAATATTTGTTGTAATAGCAGAGGTCCAGGGTTTGATCCCAGGAACCACATTCATAAGCTTAAATTCAGGGGATTCAACATCCTCTTCTAGCCTCCTCTGGACCAGGCACACATATGGCACACATACACACATGCAGGCAAAATACACATACATATAAAATGAATAAATTTTTTAAAAAATTTAAAATATTAATGATATTTTAACTTCCCCCCAATTAAAATGCTTGATAAGAACAATCTTTGTTTTTTAAATTAATTACTTAATGAAGATCTGAAGTGATGTGGGATACTCAGATTACTACAGAGGTAAGAGGATGATCAGCAAAGACACACAGGTAACCAAAATTTATAAGACTATACTCACCAAATACTTATTTCACAAAGGCCACTGCATCAGGTTGGGGACAAAAGAGTGAAAAAGAAAAACCAAACCCTTGAGGACCTTTGTCTGATGAAGCAGACTACGGAATTTAGCCTCAACATGGTCATGACCATGAGTAGAGACAAATCAAGAGCTCTCTACTGACACTTGGACCACTTTGCAGGTGTGGTATATATCGGGATGCTACAAACGAACCTTGAATAAAGCAATTATAGAGACTTTTGAAGGTCTAAGTGACAAGCCTGGTACAGCTACATTTATGCAACTTTCAAAGCCAAGCTAAAGATCTGGATCTGAACTAATGGTAAGGGCCTTCCCTAATTCTGAGAAGATGGCAAACATATATGTAGGAAAAATGCATTACAACACATTAATTTGGGTAGCCCATGCCTGTAAACCAAGCTGAAACAGCAAAGCCCTGTGTTCAAGGCCAGCCTGGGGCCAAACCATGAGACACAGTCACCAAATTTCAAGAATTTGAGAAGTCAAATTGTCAACTTATTTTGGGTACTGGAGATCAAACCCAGGGAAGGAAAAACAATGTTAAGAGGGTCTTTTATTGTTTAAACATGGAACCCCACCACTACCACCACTGCCATAAAGCATGTGTTTGAAATCTCAGTTCCCAGCTGGTGGCACCATTCTGGAAAACTGTGGAAGAGGGAAGGTCTAGCTGAGGAAAGTGAGCAACTGGGACGCTAAGCCTTGAGGACTATAGGCTGGTTCTATGTCACTTCCGGCCTCCTGCGGTGGTATTTCAGCTGCCTCTTTCTCCCAGAACAAAGCCTTCCCTGCTATGAGACTACATACCCTGAGCCAACACAAACTTCTGCCTTAAGTTGCCTCTGTCAGGTATTTGGTCATAAAGACAAAAGTAAGTAATTCGGGGACTATAAAGTTTTGTGCAGGACGTGATTCTCGCTTGCCAACAATCCCATCATCCAACACTCCATCTCACTGTCCTCTGCCAATGCCATTTATCCAGTTCCAGCTGTGTTCTCTGCCAAAAGGCTTTTGAATATGCTATTCTTTGTGCCTGCGACACACTTCTCTCACCTTTTCATCCGTTAACTCATCTTTATCTCTTTATAACATGGCTCAAATGCCAGCTTCTCAAACAAAATTCTTTAATCTCTCAGACCAGGATCTATTCTCAACTAAGCCCTCAATCTTAAACTCATTAAACTATCTAAAGTGAAATGTCTTTAAATATGTGTGTGTGTGTAGATGTGCATGTGTGCATGCTTAGACGTGAGATACGAACTGCTGATAATGGAAGTCACTTAAGGATTTCATCACAAGTGTACCCTTCAACAAATTCCTCCCATGTTACTCCAGAAGCAGCCGCAGTGCTGCAAGCCTCAGCTTCACAGCACTGACCACAACTCTAATTTAACTCTTCTTTGTGACATGCCTGCTGTCTGCCTCCTCCATTTTAGACCATAGTGTGCTTTCTCTACAGGAATGGATTCCAAATGCCTAGAGTACAGTGTCAAATGGAGTCTACAAATGCCTTCCTTACCTTTTAAGTCTTCCATCAATTCAAACATTCCAGGATAGTTAACTTGAATTTCATCAGTATCCTATTTTTAAAAGAAAAACATAATATTCACGTGACTATCAGACACCAACAAACAAAAATAAAACTTTGGAAATGAGTTATAACTATTTCCCAGACCACCTCACAAGGTAGGCAGGAAATTGTCCCTTACCAGAGCCTCACAAGTACAAAGTAAATGTCTACCACTGAGCTCTATCTCCACCAAGAATTGTCTTGTCTTTAATATTCATTGCAATGTTATATTACCAAAACTCTAACAACTGTGCCAGTTTCTTCTCTGAAAGCAAAATGAAGTCATTCTACTTTATATTGTGATGGTCATTTTTATCTATTTTTTGAGACAGAGTCTTATTATGTAGCCTAGACTGTTCTGGAATTCACTATGTAGACCATGCTGGCCTTAAACTCAATGATCTGCCTACCTCTGCCTCTATGAAGATTAAAGACCTTTGCCATCATGTACAGCTTCTTCTTGTTTTTTTGTAAAATATTCCCCCAAAAGGGTGTGCCATTCTTGGAACTACAAGACCAAGTTAGACATGGAGTGGACAGAGTAAGCTCCTATTCAATCTCCCGACTGCAAACATCCATTTAACATACTGTGTTCAGATAAAGGACACATTAGATATTAAATTGGAAAGAAAAAATGTGTCACTGTGTCACAATGGAGAACTGTGTAGGAAGACAGCATCAGTGAGGGACTGTCTATATCAGGTTTGCCTGTGGGGCTATCTTGATAGGGAAAGACCTGGACCATTGTGGGCAGTAGTACTATTCCTTGGGGCTTGGGAATGGATTGCAAAAGAGTGAGAAAAGTTTTAAAAACATTTAAGAAGTGGAAAATGTTAGCTTAGTAATAAGCATCCATGCATTTATTCTCTTTCTGTTTGACTGTATTACTTCAAGTTCCTGTCCTGGGTAGAAGGATGAAGTACCAGATATCAGAGGAGACTTCTTTATACTTCAAAACTTGTTCTACCTTGTCTCGCTACATATACAATTCATTATTCCTTCCTAGTATTTTAAATATGCATGGGTCTGTGTGTGTGTGTGTGTGTGTGTGTGTGTGTGTGTGTGTGTGTGAGAGAGAGAGAGAGAGAGAGAGAGAGAGATCATTTTTCATAATAGCACTGAGAGAGAGAGAGAGAGAGATCATTTTTCATAATAGTACTGGGAATTGCACTCAGAGCCTCAGACCAGCTGGGTGAAGGGTTCTACCAATGAGCAGACATGGGAACCTAACCCTCTTTTACTGAGTACACATGAAGGCAATTTATAAAACCGACAAGTGGGACACTGCACTTTGGAAACACGGTTCTTCAACCTAGTCTGGTCTCATGACCCCTTTGCCTTTGTGTGTCAAGTGCTGGGATTACACACATCACCACAGCTGGCTAAAGAAGCCGGGTGTTGCATGACTTTAATCCCAGACCTAGAAAAGATTATAAGATGAGAGGAGACAGTGCTCAGTCAGTCTCATTCTGAGATTCCAGGAGGCAGGATTGCCATTTCAGACTGAGGTGGAGGTAAGAGCCAGTGGCTGGCTGCTTTGTTTTTTGGATCTTCAAGTTGAACCCCAATTTCTCTCTGAGTTTTTATTAATTATGCAACACTGATGAAAACAGAGCATGTTCTAACTCAACTAAGCCTAGACTTAAGAGAATGTAGGCATTTGTGTAAGCTTGAATTAAGAGTTGGTGGTAGGGACAGTACCATAAATGCTCCTCTAATGGATACCCAGTATCATATTTGTAGTGGTCTTATCTCATATTACACCTAACTTGGATTTGAAGATTCTAATGGAGTAGTATTTTTAAAAGTCTCTCTCAAAGGGATTGGCAAGATGACTCAGCAGGTAAAGCACTGAGTTCAGTTCTGAAGCAAACAGTAGAACTGACTCACAAAAGCTATCCTCTGACCATGCCATACCTTCCTCCCTCACAAGATAAATACGTATTATTTAAAGAGAAGTCTCTTCATAAACTGTGGTACATTTTTTGGAGCTACTTATCCTGAAATCTAAATACTAAAGAGTTTCTATTCCTGGCATTTCAGTCAGGCTGTGATTATGTGCACTAAAGATAGTAAGTACATCCCCTCCCCAAAAGATGGTAAAACAAGGAGAATTGCCCCAAGCAATACGATTAATGGGTTACTCAGTTCTCTGGATACTCACCACAGTCAAGGTATTGAAACCAGCTCTCCCAAGCAGATGTCCTAGGTCATTGACAGCAGTGAAGGGCGAAATGTGTGGGGAAAACCCTCCTTCCCGTTCTGTTTCTGCTAACTGTAACGAACACCGAAGTTCATAGAGCGTGTCACCGCCAAACATCGCACCAACAAAAACCCCATCTGGTTTTAAGACATAATGAATCTGTAATAAATATAACAAAACTATTCAAATTTTACAGACAGCAATATGAAATCAAATGCATCCAAGTTAGTACTTATGACTACCAACTTTATTTTGCCAAATAAATCAGAAAGTAAATAACATCAGACAAAAAACCCAGACTCACTGCTGTATGGTGTGTAGTAATGTGTTGTATAGGAATGACAAAGACAGACAATATACTGACTAATGATACTAATATCTATAAGATGTCTTCTTATGTTTTCAAATTTTATAGATACAACTTGCTTTTTACAGTAACAGAATGCTAACAAGAAAAAAACATTTAAAGAATGATAGCTCACCAAAATTGCAATTCTTCCTGTTCATGCCCTCTGAAAAGCAATTCTGTAAGATGTCCCACCAATGAATGTCATTTCCCAATCCTTTAGTCTGACTAAAGAAATGCAGCACAAGTGACAGCTCATGACTTTCAGCCTAGCGGAGGCCATTTCTCATACAGCCCTGTATGCTTCCTTCTAACTGTTCTCTTGGAACACCTCACTTGACTTGACCACACCATCATCTACCACCACTCTCTGTTCACTGACAAATGTCAATCTATAGGCATTTATCTAACACTTCCTGAGAGTAATACAAAGGAGACAGACAAACATAAACTAGTTCCTATGCAGAAAAAGTTCACAGGAAATAAAGGAAGAGAAGAAACTTTAATACAGAATATGCTCTGTAGCCAGGCAGTGGTGGTGCACACCTTCAATACTAGCACTCAGGAGGCCAAGGCAGGCAGATCTCTGAGCTTGAGACAGCCTGGTCTACAAAGTGAGTCCTGGGAAAGTCAGGGCTACACAGAGAAAGCCTGTCTCAAAAAACAAAAACAAAACAAAAGAACATGCCTTGTGATACCAATATTATTTTACACAGTAATTAATTAAATCTTTTCTAAATATAAACATATCTACATCCGACTATTTTTAAAGTTCTCAAGGAATGCCACCTATTGTATATATTTGTGGGTCAAAGAGTACCGAGGATACCCAGCCCACAGAACATTATAAACACTTGGTTTCATTCCACTCTGTCAGACTTTTGAACGTGAAAAAAGAAACATTTGTCAATCTATGACAATAAGCAACACAGAACTGAGTCAACACAAGTCTTCTCACCTGTTCAAGTGCTCTAGGAAGGTCATTCACCCAGTGCAAACTAAAATAGAAACACACAGTTGCTTAACCTTAATTAATATAATTATCAGTAGGCTAAACCACAAAAAAGAACTGAACTTTGAAATCTGAAATTAAATTGTTTTCCACACGTCCACAACTCTGACCTTCTTAACTGTCTCCATACTTTTGTCCTTTCCAGAATGTCATACAGTTGGAACCAGCATACACAGCTTTTTGAATAACCTTTCATTTGGTAACGTGTCTTTAAGTTTCCTGCATTCTTTTCATGTTTTGACAGCTTATTTCTTTTTAGAGCTAAATAATTCCATTGGTAAGATGTACAATTCAATCACTTAGTACTGAAGGGCATCTGTGCTGGATAGTTTTACGTTAACTTGACACAAGCTAAAATCATCTGAGAGGAAAAAACCAATTAAGAAAATGGCTGTAGGAAATAAGACTGGGCTGTAGGCAAGTTTGTAGGGCATTTTCTTAATTAGTGATCAGTGGGAGAGTGTCCAGCACATTGTGGGTGGTACCACCTCTGGGCAGGTGGTCCTGGGTTCTGTAAGAGAGCAGGCTGAGCAAAGCAGGGGAGGCAAGGCAGGAAGCAGCACTCCTCCACAGCCCGACATCAGCTCCTGCTTCAGTTCCTGCCCTCGCTGCTTCTGATGATGAACTTTACAAGGAACTGTGAATGAAATAAGCCCTTTTCTTCTTAAGTTGCTTTGGTCAAGGTTTTTCATCACAGCAACAGTAATCCTAACTCAGACATCTTAGTTGCTTCCAAGTTTTAACAATTAATAACATAGCTGCAGTGGTGAAAAGTACTTGTTAATCTTGCAGAAGACCGAGTTCAGTATTTAACACCCAAATGGTGGCTCACAACTATCTGTAACTCCAGTTCCAGAAAACTCTACATCCACTCTGGCCTCCACAAGTACCCGACATGCATGCAATGTACATACATACACGCAGTTAAAATACTCACATGCATAAAATAAAATAAATCTAAAACTTTTTAAAAGAACAATATATTATTCATGTTAATGATTTTGTATGTATATAAGTTTTCATTTCTTTGGGTAAATACCAAGGAGTATAAATGCTGGAACCTAACAAAGTATGTTCAAGTTTCAGGAAATCCTCAGTCTTTCAAAGTGTCTCTATCATTTTGCATTCCCACCAGAGTTCCTGTTGCTCTACACCCTTTTTTCCTATTTTAAAAGGTAGATAGTACATCCATCACTTTTTAAGACGATGGAAATCAAAGCAAAGTATTCTAAACTTATACATAAGAAACTTTTAAAATCTCATGTTTATTCTCTCACGTGTGACAGAAAAAGAGTTTTAGCAAGTTGTATGTAGAAACTTGGAAATAAAAATAAATTTAAGACACCACATCATATTTCCACCAGGATGTCCTGAATCCTTAATTGTTAAACAGAAGAAGCATAGAGTTTACAAACTAAAATAACCAGTTTGTAACTAAAAAGAATTTATTCTATCATGGTAAAGATTATATAGCTCAGTAACAGAGTGTGTGTCTTTAACGCAAGGCCTTAGGTTTAATTCCAGGTGGGGCAGGGGTAGGGAGTTATATTAATCCATTATCATTGCTATCCTAAAAGTAAATATTACAATGTAAATTAGACCGATTTATAACATACACACACACACACACACACACACACACACACACGTGTACATGCCTGCACATGTGTGCACATGGAGGTCAGAGGCTAACCTCATGCATGCTTCTCAGGTTCTGGCCATACTGTTGTTTAAATAGTCTCTCACTGGTCTGGAACTCATCAAGTAAGACTGAGCTGCTGCTGGCCATGGAGCCCCAGGCAGCTGCCTGTCACCGCCTCCAGAGCTGGAACTACAAGTATGTGCCACCATGCCTGCCTTTATGTGGGTTTTGTAACCCAAACTTAGGTCTTCATGTTTATGCAGCAAGCACCTTACCAAACAAAGTATTACTCCAGCCTCTTTAAAATGCTTTTTGAAAGTTCAAATGGATTACTAACCTTAAGCTGCTAACCACCAGGTCAAATGTGTTTTCTTGAAAGGGAAGGAACTCTTCATCAGCTAAAATATTCACAGTAGGTATATCTGTTTCTGAGGAATTTTTCTAATGATAAAAAAAACAAGTTCAACGTATTTAGATTTTCAATTACTTAGATAATCATTGTTAAATACTGTTAATGTTATATTCACTCAGTAGTGTCTATCAAAAAACAAAACACAGCACAAAATGTGGCACACAAAAGGCACTCAAGAATTAAGTAACACCTAGCTGCTCCAAAAAATGTAAGAAATACATCCATTCACACAAACAAATCTCAGCAACTGAACATTTCAGTACAACAAATGAAGCCACAAAGACTAGATGTAAATCAGGGGACCCTTTATACTCTTAAGATGTTTTTAAAACCTATATAAACATGACTAAAATATTAGAAACTGTAAATGAAAATATTGATGTTTTATGACAAACTAATTTTTAAAAACTTCTAAAAATCAGTAAACAATGTGAAAGCGGGTGTTATTATAAATTATGAAGAGTTAAGATCTCTAAAATATAAACTCTTACAAAAGACCTAGAAAAAAAAAACCAAAACATGTAGAAGCTCAAGTCAACGAAGGTGAGAAGAAAAGTACGTCAAAAGGTTATTTTAAAAATTCAAAGTCAGCCGGGTGGAGGTGGTGCATGCCTTTAATACCAGCACTCAGGAGTTCGAGACCAGCCTGGTCTACAAGAGCTAGTTCCAGGACAAACTCCAAAGCTACAGAGAAACTCTGTCTGGAAAAAATAAAAAATAAAAAATAAAAAAAATCAAAGTCAAGGAATGCCAATGAGCATCAGGTGTGGTGTTGCACACCTTTAATCCCAGCACTTGGTGGCAGACGCAAGAAGACCTCTGTGAGTTCAAGGCTAGCCTAGTCTACACAGCTGTTCCAGGACAGCCAGAGCTGTTATACAGAGAAACCCTGTCTTAAAAAAACAAAAAGAGAAAGAAAAGAAGGAAGGAAGGAAGGAGGGAAGGCCAGCCGGCCACCGGCAGCCAGGCAGGCAGGTAAGCAGTTTGTGTTCTTTGCAGAGGACCCAGGTTGAATTCCCAGCACCCAAAGAGGCTCACAACCATCTGTACTCCAGTTTCAAGGCACCTGATGCCCCCTTCTTGTTTTCACAAGCAACAGGCATGCACATGATGCACATACATACAACCAGGCAAAACACTCATAAATACAAACTAAAAATAAATTTTGAAAAAGAAAGAAACACACCCATGCCTACAGAGAGACAAAGAAACAAAGAGAGACAGAGAGACACTGACTGACTGATAAGTGGCCAAAATCCAATAATCAAGCTATCTATCCAGTTATTTTACTGAACTAGTAATCAAAGACAGAAAAAAATTAAAAAGGCAATTTTAAATTTTTACTTGTCTGAGTAACAAAAACAAAAGAGGGTGGACCAGGGTTGCCAAAGAAAAGAAGAAAAAAAAAAAAGGACTTTCATGGAAAATCCTCATTCATCTTTCTAGGGACAATCTGGAGACATATACTTAACATGAAAAATAAATGAAAAAATGAATTTTACCAAGAATTTATCTATAGGCAAAAGTAAATAACCAAACACATAGTCACTTCCCATGTGATGTTAACAGCAGGGTGCTACTGAGAAACCAGAACTGCAGCAGGCTTCTAGACCTACTCAGATAAATCTACTATGTGATGCTCACATACTGGCAGGCTATGTGGTCATTTTAAAAAGAGGTACACACACATAAACAATATTCAAACAGAATAACATCCCATAAAAACCATGGAATGTTAATGTACTAGTGTTCACGTGAACTTGGGCAATGGAGGTAGTTACACGTTCATAAAGGTGGGAGGCCAAGCGGCACCAAAAGCTGTCTCTGGGATGTAAGATTAGGAGTCTTTTTCCTTACTGTATTCCCTGTATTGTTTGAGTCTTCCTCATGTGTACATATTTATAATTACACTTACATTACATTGTGAAAGAAATAAAGAATGAAAAATTAAGCCAGGTGGTCAGAGACAAAGAGTATTAAAAAGGTACCTACCAAAGCATGTTCTGCAATGTCTGTTTGGAAAATCTTTCCCACAGTCTCCTGCAAGGGGATAATCAAAGCAAAACAATTACCAAAATTTCCAAAGGAATAAATTATAATTTTCAGTTTTGTAATGTTATTTTCTGATCAATTCCAGCAATGATGTGTGAGTTTAGAAGAAATAATGAAAACTACAGATCTAAAAACATGGAATTAATTATATTAATACATTTAACTTATTTAAGAAAATAGAGAATATATCCTACTCTACTCAACTACTTGAACTTTTCTTGGTTTAATATGCTGCAAGCTAGACTGCGCACTCCTGTGATAAAAGGATTGGAACAGATTCCTGCTTTCAGTCTCCAGTCAAAGAGTTTACAGAGAAAGCAAGAGAACACTTCACAGGAGCTAAGGGGCTCATTTTCTGTTTCAATGATCCTCGCTTCATTCCAAGAGTAAAAGGGTTCGGACGACTTCTGTCCCCTATCAAATTCCCCATGTTGCTCTTTTATCCAGGATCCTGATCCCCCTCCATCATTACCTCCTCTAATCTTTAACCTGTGTCTTCTGGTCTCTTCTTCTCACTTAACAACAAGCATTATCTTCCCCGTCTTGCGAAGATTCTTACCTCTGAGCCCCTTTTTGGTTTTATCGAGTTTTATTTGTGTATTAGAAACGTACACTTGCTAGTTTTTTGCTTATAATTAAGGACTCTACTCATGAGGTCCACAATTCTTGGTGCCTACCATGTCACTGTTCACTAAATCGCCCCCTAGTGGCAGCTCACTGTCTAAGCATGAGCACAGCAGTCTGTTCTCACTGGGTCAGTCCTGGTCAGTCTCTCTCTTCATCCATAGCACCATGAGACCTCCAGGAAACATCTTCAGTGATTTCTATTGCGGCTTCACAGCTGTTAGAGAAACCGCTACTTTTTAGCTCCCAGCACATTCACTTTTTTGGCTCACTGCTTAGCAAGTATATACCCTACCAATCCTTTGTTAGGCAGCGGGAAGGAGAAAGAGAGCACTGTAAGTTGAACTGTTTGCTGATTTCCATGGCATTGCTACTCTGACAAGGCGGATTTCATGCTATTTGACGCACACTTGGTAAGGGAGGTGCAGAACTGGTTCTCAGATGCCAGTTCCAAGACATTACTGTGGAGAGCAAAGAAAGAAGCTAATCAATCTGATTATCTATCAACCTCTCGCTTGAAAATCTGAACAAAGATATGTATGGACAGGAGCAAAGGTCTCTGAGCTAGAGAGCACATACACTTAAGGTTACAGCAGTGGTTACTAAAAACTAACTCTTGGCAGGGTACTATTTTATAGCACTTGACAGTTTCCATGATGTGACTATTTCTGCCATAGCTGATTTCAAGTTATCAATACAATGCCATTAAGCAGAGTTGGGGAGAGATAACAATTAGCTCTCATGAGCTGGAAAAAGCTAGATTGGGACCATACACATCGAGAATACTAGCGATAGTCTACAAGAGAGAAAGACAGAAGATAACATGTAGCATCCATGTAATCCCAGAAAGCATGTAAACAGGGGTATACTTCATACTTCAGTTTCTAAGTCCCAATACCTTGTGAGAGACAGCTCTACTTTCCAAATCTGAGTTGCATAAGAACTTCCAACAAATACCTCTGTATTTAAATTGACTTCTGCTTCTTAAAAATCAAAAGATGGCCCAGAGCTCAGTAGTAGGGTCCACATTAGGCAAGTGTTCTATCACTGAGTTGAAGTTACCTTAACATTCATGCATTCATGATGTCAAGATTATTCATTGAGTGTTACAGGAACTACGATTTTGGTAATGAACAAAAATTAGCAAGTATAGTACAAGAAGAAAGACACTAAAGAAACAAACATACACCACGGATGAATAAGTGCTACGGAACTTAGGGTCATCAAAAGTGGGGCACTATTTTAGAAAGTAACCGTAAGACTGTTGAGATGGCTCAGTGGGTAAAGATGAAAGGCGCCAGCCAATCTGATGACTTAAGTTCATTCACCAGAGCTGACATGGTAGATGGATATAATCAGCTTTCTATATCCTCTGTTCTCCATATGTGTGGTGTGACAGGCATGCACTTGCACACATACAAACATACACATGAGACACATGATTATGACTAAGTTAGAAGAGAATCCAACAGTTCTGAGAAGATGGTGTATGACTTGGCTTCTACTTTAAAAGGATCATCCTGAAGTGAGAACAGATTGTTGGGGCCAAAGATAGAAGCAGGGAGACCAACGTAGAAGCGATTGCAGCAGTTTAGGCAAGAGGTGCAGACAGCTAGGGTCAATGTGGTGAGACGAAGGCAGAAAGGAGTGGAGCTGCAGATATATATGAAATCCAAAAGAGAATTCCAGACCCAATCACTCATCAAGTTCTGCTGGGTTTATTAGGTTTTTCATACATTACAGCTTTTAAATCTGCTTCATCTCCCAAGACTGTACTGCCTAATTTAACACTGCCTCCTAATGAATCTTTCTCTCTTCTTTACTAATTCTTACATGACATGACAAATTAATAGTCCCTAAGCATGACTATATCATACTCCACAGCACTCTCCCTGACCTTCTGCCATGCCGACTTTCAATGCTATGAACCGCCAACCCAGATCCTGTGCCTCTACAACTACATCAAAGGGATCCTTAAGTTTCTCCTAGCCTTTAACTTTCACTGCACTTCAGTGGCTGTCTTATTCCCTATGGCATTCCTTATTGTCAGTAGTAGCGCTTGGGGAGTCTCACAATTCCCCTGCACCCCAGCCCAAATATATGCTTTATCAAAACAGAATTTTCTTAAGACATTTCAGGAGCTTTGGAATGGCTCAGAAGTTAAAGAGTATCTTCTGCTCTTTCAGAGGATTCAAGTTCATTTCCTACCCATGTCAGGTATCCACATGCCAACATATCTGCTCATAACTAAAAATAAGACAAACATTTTTTAAATCCCATTTTCATCTTTGTGTCTAGCACAGTGTCTTATATATAAAGGATACAAGAATAAGTTAATAAATGAATGTATTTATGATTTGGGGGATATGAATAAGAATGGCCCCCAGATTTGAATGTTTGGCCATTGGGGAATGCCCCTACTTAGGGATTAGGAGGTGTGGCCTTATTGTGTCACTGGGGGTAAGCTTCAAAGTTTCAAATGCACAAGTCAGGCCCAGTGTCTCTTCCTGCTGCTTGCAGATCCAGATGCAGAACTCCTTCTCCAGCACCATGTCTGCCTGCATGCCACCATATTTCCCGTGATGACAATAATGGACTAAACCTGTAAGCCAGCCCCTATTTAATGTTTTCCTTTATAAGAGTTGCCGAGGTCTGAGACTGGAGATGGTTCAGGAGTTAAGAGCACTGGCTTCCTCCACAGGTCCTAAGTTCAATTCCCAGTAACCACATGGTGGTTCAAAATCATCTGGTACCCTCTTTTGGCATGCAGGCAGAACAGTATATACAATAAATTGAAAAAAAAAAAAAGACTCCTCACAGTAAAAATCCTAAGACATGGCTTACATTACAAAATGTGAAATAAAATATTATGAGTAATACAATTTCAAACTAATAAAATTAATTTTTCTTGATTATGAATGTATGTATTCTGCATTACCAAGAATCAAATCCAGAGCTTCACATACGATGAGCAAGCATTCTACCATTGCACTACACACCAGCTTTTATTATCAAAATGAATTATCAAAAATGAGAACAAAGAGAATAATATATAGGTTTAAAGAAATTATTGCATTTCTTTAGAATTCCCAAATTCCTTACAAATTATTGTATTACAAGCACTGAATAAATGTTTAGCAATTTTAACATAATAGAAATCTAAATATTCAACTAAATTGATAAAGAAAGTCTTTTCTTAAAATAACTAAATTAGGGGCTGAGGAGATGACTCAGTTGCCTTCAAAGCACTGTGAGTTCAATTCCCTGAACCTGCATTTAAAAAAGCTGATCACAGTGGTTCCTCTAATGCTTGCAAAGGGGTGGAAAAGACAGGCAGCTCCCAAGGCTTCCTGGCCCCTTAGTATAGCCTACTTGGCAAGAAGCAGGCCTACAAGGGACTTGTCTTAAAAACCACATGTATCTGCACACACAAACAAATGCTTTAGGCATGCTTATGTATGTGCGCACACACAATCTTATTTTTCAAAGTTGATTAAGCAAGTGTATAAAATACCTTATTCAAATGTTGTGCTATGTAGCCTCTTCCACATCCCACGTCCAGTGCAAGGGGAAAATCTCTGAAAAACACAGACATAAAAGCTAAGCTTTGCAATGCAGTCCATAAAATAATCAAGAGTTAATCTTAAGTAAAAACATTTTACTAACTACACCTTTCAGGAGCCTTGACGAGCAGCTGTGTCTAGCAGAAGACATAATGTACAGAGCACGTCTGTGTGATCTAGTCACTAATCCACAGGTCCTAACACTGAACCATGAAGACCCAGCCTTAGCCAGGGGGTGTTGGTCAGCAGCACAGCACCTACTTAGCATGTGTGAGTTCAAGTTCTGGCAGCACAAATAAACAAAGAAAAAGGTTTAGACATGAATTTGAAGAATACACTTAATAAAGGTATCTGAGTTCACTCATCCAAAGACTGAAAACAAGCTAAATGTAAATTAACATGGGAAAAATGGCACATTTAACAGAGGATCAATCATTAGCTCTACTTCTCAAATACTTTGAGGCAGGAGAACACTTAGAAACGTGTTCTACTTTCCATATGAAATGTCATCAAGCATTTTTAAACTTGGGCTGGGGATACAGCTCAGTGGTAGAGTTCGACCTAGAGCACCACAGGGAAAAAAAAACAACTAAAAACACAGCCCTCTAAAAACTCCCAAGACTTATTGAAAACTTAGGAGTACAAGAAGTTCCAAGTGTCCAGGGCTAAGTAAGTCAACTCACATATCTTCTTTTCCTTTAAATACGTATTTTTTAATTCTTATTTTATATATCTGAATGTTTTGGTGGCAATGTATTATATGTATATCATGTGCACGCCTGGTGACCACGGAAACCAACAGTAGGCATTCAACTCCTCACAGATGGCTGTTAACCTCCATGTGGGTACTGAGTACAGAACCCAAGTCCTCTGAAAGCACAACCAGTTCTCTTAACTACTGAGCTATCTTCAAGGTCCCAACTCAGACATCTCATATAAGCAGCAATCAACACTTGAATTCAGTCGATCTGAACCCAGAGCCAGAAGAGTAAAGCTCCATATTAGACTAGCTTCTCTAAACTGGGTCACACATCAACTGTTTCTATAAACAAAACAACAGAAAGAACTGCAGTTTAATTTTTCTTAAGAATGGCTGCCAAGGGAGATTGGGGGGGGGGCTGTGGCTGGAATGTAAAATGAAATTTTAAAAAACAAATTAATTAAAAAAAGAGTGGTTGCCAAAACTGGGCTGAGATGGCCCAGTTAAAAAGTGCTTTTGACGACTTCCAAGCACCAGCACCCACATAAAAGTGAAGATTAAGTGTGGCAGCATGTGCCTATAATCCCAGTGCTGGAGAGGAAGAGACAGGTGGATCTCTGGGGCTTGCTAGACAGCCAGCTGTGGTAGCACTAAAGAAACTGACCCCAAAGGGAGTGGTACTACTAGGGGGTGTCGTCTTGTTAGAGGAAGTGTGTCACTGTGGGGGCAGGCTGAGATTTCTTATGCTCAGAATACCACCTAGTGTCTCAGTTAACTTCCTGTTTCCTGCAAGATGTAGGATTCCCAGCTATTTCTCCAGCACCATGTCTGCCTATATGCCACCATGTTCTACACTATAAAGATAATGGGTTGAACCACTGAACTGTAAAATGTAGTGGCATTTCATTTGTATTTTAATAAATAAAGCTTGCCTGAAATCAGAAAAGTAAAACTGTCACACTGGCCAGCCTTAAAGACCAGGCAGTAATGGCACACACCTGTAATCCAAATAGCCACAATAACACACACCTTTAATCCCAGTAGCTTGCCATAGAAACCAGGCTGTAGTGGTACACACCTTTAATCCCAGCCCTAGAGAAGATTATAAAAATGGGAGGAGACAGCTCTCAGTCTCAGCCTCATTCTGAGGTTTCCCAGAGGCAGGATCACCATTTTCAAACTGAGGTGAATGTAACAGTTAGTGGCTGGCTGCTTTGTTTTTCTGGTCTTCCAGATGAACCCAATATATGTCTCTGCATTTTTACTGATTGTATAACATAAGCAGGCCACCCCAACTAACTGTTTTCCTTCATAAGAGTTGCCCTGGTCATCGTGTATCTTCACAGCATTAGAAACCCTATCTGAGACACCAGTCTAGCATAATCAGCAAGCTCCAGGCAAGAGACTCTGTCTCAAAAAATATGGTAAAGAGTGACAAGGAAGACACCCAACATCAACCTCTGGTTTCAATATGCATATGTACATATGCACACACATACCTGCAACACACATATGCACACATGTTCATGCATAAACATAAAAATTAATAAAAAGATGCATGTCAAATTATAAAATACCAGATGGAAAACCACTACTGGCATTTTATTTTACTTAATGTTTTATGTCTAGATTATGAAGGAGCAATAAATACACATTTAACTTTTAGAATTAGAAAAACATGCATCAAATTTTGGACCTGCACATGTGACTAAAAGTGATTTAGCCTGGCTAGATATGTTTCCTCATCAATAAAATGAAAAAGTTTGGAGCCAGGGAGAGAGTTCCATGAATAAGAGCACTTGCTGCATTTGCAGAGGACCCAGACTCAATCTCCAACACTCACATCAGGTGGCTAACAACTACCTGCAACCCTAGTTCCAGGGGTTCTGATGCCTTCTTCTAGACTCTGTAGGTACCTGCATTAACATACACTCAGGTACACATATATACAGATAAAATTAAAAACAAAGTCTTCAGAAAACAAAAAAGATTACTACTTTTACTATGTATAAAATATTTAGCTCAGTTTAACTGTTTAAGAAAAATGAGTTATCTCACTGTTTAACAGTACTAAATGTGGCAGACGCCATGATTCTCTGGCCTGAGATGGACATAGTTTAGAATCTTCCTGGTAAGACCACGACTTCATGGTGACTTACAGACTATTATAAATGGGCTGAATCAAGATGTAAGAGTTAGCCAACGAGAGGCTAGAACTAATGGGCCAGGCCCAGTTTAAATGAATATAGTTTCCGGGTGCCAGGAACACAGGCCGCTGCCCTCTCATTACAACAACTAAATAGGCCTCAACTCTCAAAAATTGTAATAAAAATCTGCATAGTTTTTAAAATTAATAAAGCAGAGCACTGATAATACAAACTTCTCAGCTGTTTGTTCCTCCTTATGATACAAAGGATGGAAACTGTAGGCTTGTGCATGGTAAGCACACATCCAGGCCTGTTAAGTACTCTAATAATGGGCAGGATGTCAACACAAGGACATTTTAAAGTATTTTAAAGAATTTAATTCCAAACATTTAATGTTTAAATTGAAAATTCAGTCACAATCTGGTGTAGGAGGTGCTTTTGCATTTTGTATTGCTTTCATTTGTTGAATAAAGAAACTGCCTTGGCCTTTTGATAGGGCAAAATCTTAGATAGGCGGGGAGGACAGAACAGAACTCCAGGAGAGAGAAGGAAAAGTCAGAGAGAGCCGCCATGGAGTTGAGAGTCAGACATGCTGAATCTTTCCCAGTAAGCCATAACTCGTGGTGACACACAGATTATTAGAAATGGGTTAAACGAATATGTGAGAGTTAGACAATAAGAGGCTAGAGCTAATAATTTAATTAATACAATTTCCGTGTGGTTATTTCGGGTATAAGCTAGCCAGGCACCAGGAGCTGGACGGCGGGGCACAGCCTGCTCCTCCTCATGCAACAACAATCACAACAATCTTCATGGGTTTAGCTTTATCATCCTTATAACTGTAGCATAGCTTGTGAACTCCAAACTGAAAAGCAATGCTTTTTTCATTAAATCACAAAAATGTATAATTCAGGGAAATGATAACAGTAAGCTATTTTTGTCTTTAAAATAATTAGTGACAAAAATGAAAGGAGGAGGCCCTTTTGCCATAAGGAAGTATTTTCTACCTTAGAAAATTGTAGACTCCTTTTCACTTGTAAGGGTGTATCCAAAATACAGCTGGAGAGCCTGTGATTATATAAAACTCTCCCAGCTTTTAACAGAAAACCATGATAAATTTATTCCATGTTGGTATAATTCAATGAAGGTCACTTAAAGAAAAGTCAACAAAAAGGAGTGATTTGCTAACGTCAGAGAGCAATTCCAGTATAAAGCCATTATTTGGCTATAGTTCCACTACATGGTAACAAGCCTGAATCAATAAAGCTTTCATTATGCCCAGAGCATGGAGCAACAGATGCATCAAGATTTTTATACTACTTAATGAAAGTGTTCTCAAGTCATTCCCCAGAGGACTGTCATAAAATCTGTACTACCATTGGCAATGTGTAAGATAAAATGGGCAAGGCCTCACTGACACAAATCTAGCTACATTTTCTCCCTCACTCAAATGGCAAAAGATTCTATTGCTCATTTCAGTAAAACCTAAACATAGGTTTAATAAATCTTAAAATTTCACATGTAAGCAACTTTTTAGTTCCATATTTTGAGCAATCTCTCTAATTACTAAATCTGGGCTAAACCAAATAGATCAGCCATTCAGGCTTGAAGAAAGGCAAAAGTTTTACATCCATACTATTTTTTAAAAAAGAAAATAACTCTTTGTGAGTTCAAGACCAGCCTGGTCTACAAGAGCTAGTTCCAGCATAGGCTCCAAAGCCACAGAGAAACCCTGTCTTGAAAAACAAACAAAAAAAAAGAAAGTAACAATGAAGAAAATGTCATTTGCTTTCCCAGACAAGAAAAAGGACAGCCAGGTGGGGGTATGCTCATTATCTCAGCACTCAGGAGGCAGAGGCAAGAGGAGTGCCGTGAGCTGAAAGCCAGCCAGCCTGGGCTACATGGTGAGAACCTATCCCAAGCATCTGAAAAGGAAAGAAGACGTTTAGAATGATTTATATCACCAATTCTGGTAATAAAATTCTCACATATCAAGTTCTCATCATTTAGTTTCAAGTCTCCACTCAAGGGCAGATTTTGTTGCTCACCAGGAGTGATGGAGCATGTCTGTATTCCCAGGTGTTCGGCCAGGCCGAGGAGTTAGAGCAAGATACTGTTTAGGAAAGAGAGACAGAAAGACTAAGAGAAAAAAGACAAGCGGGGAGAGAGGGAGAAAGAGAGGGACCGCATCTCATTATAACATCATCTCCTACCTGGCTATGTCATACACACGGTCTGCAATCCGACTGCCAACCTGAAAGATTTCAAGTCAGTGGGTTAAATACACAAAGAAGGTTTAACAGAGAAGTAACATTCTTTTTTCCTAAGAGTCAATTTACGTTTCAAAATGATAAGTACTTTGTAATCTATTTTCCCACAGAAACTTTCTTTACAAATACTGGATACAGACAAAATATTATAAAATATACTATCCCTGGAAACAAATTGAAGCAAATTACTTTAGTGCCAATTTAATAATCTGCTAAGTGTGGCAGCTATATATGTCTATAGATGTTTAAGCAGTCAGGAGGATGAGGCAAGAGGATTGCCACAAGTCTGAGGCTACTCTGTAATAAATGGTGACATGGTGAGTTCCAAGCTAGCATATACTATAAAGACCCTTGTTTCAAAACCACAAAAACAACATAAAGACGAGGAGGCTGAGGCAGGTGGATCTCTTGTGAGTTTGAGGTCAGACTGGTCTATATTACATAGTGAATTCCAGGACAACCAGACCTACAGTGAGATTCTGCCTCAAAACAAACAAACAAATCAAAAACCTGCTCTAAACAACTAAACAATCTTTAAAAATGGTATACATACTTGGCCTTTGTACTCCATATGATACAAGATAAGAATAAAAAGGAAAGAAACATTATCCTGATAGGTTTTTGTCAACTCAACACAAATCCAGACATATCTGGAAGAGGAAGAGGGAATTCTTTCTTTTCTTTCTTTTTTTTTTTTTTTGTTTGTTTGTTTCTCAAGACAGGATTTCTCTGTGTAACAGCTTTGGCTGTCCTGGAACTCGTTTAGTAGACCAGGCTGGCCTCAAACTCACAAAGATAGCCTACCTCTGCCTCCTGAGTGCCGGAATTAAAAGTGTGGGTCAAAAAGGTATGGGCTGGCCACTGCCCACAAGAAAGAGGGAAATCTTAGTTGAGAAAATGTTTTCATAAGATCAGCCTATAGGTCAGGCTGTAAGGCACTTTCTGGATTAATGATGGATATGGGAAGAGCCAGTTCATCATGGGTGGTGCCGCCCCTAGGGCAAGTGGCCCTGGGTGGTATAAGAAAGCAGGATGAGCGAGGCATGAGGAGCAGATCAGCAAGGAACATGACTCCACAGCCTTTGCTTCAGTTCCTGCCTCCAGGTTCCTGGCCTGACTTCCCTCAGAAATGAAGTGTAACTTGGGAGTTGTAAGATAAATTCTTTTTTCCTCAAGTTGTTTTTGATCATAGTGTTTTATCACAACAACAGAAACACCAACTAAGACCAATACACCTGTAATGTTAAGTTGGGAGCATCATCCCAGCCCCCTGGGAGTTGCATTGATCTGGACTCCAAATCCCAGAGCATGCCAGGTCCTGACCCCTCCCACAGGGTATTTAAGTGGGAGCCCAGAGAAGGAACACGTGGTCCTGGGTTTTGTATATGCTCCCCAGCTTTCTGTCTCCCCTGCCGAGCTCTAGGCCAATTGAGAGTGCTGCATTTAATAAAACATGGGCATTTTAATTCGGTTTGATTTGGCCTGATTGGATTTCTTTGCATTGGCGGAGTGGCTCGTCTTAGAGTTTTCCTAACAACAACTGATATATTAGTGTTCACAGACATTGGCATGAGATACATTAAATTAAAAATTATTCATCTTGGCTAAGGATTATAAATCAGTATATAAATGACCACTTAATAAAAACTTAGTACAAACTTTGTGTAGCTCCTAAATGAATTAACTATGTTTTTGTTTAGTCTGAGAGAGGACACCCAGGCTGGCTTTGAACTCATAACAACCCTCTAATCCCCCAGCTTCAGCCTCCTGAATGCCAGGATCACAGACATATGTTACCATACTCAGCCAATCTACATTAACAGCTTTTTTTTCCTTTTAGTAATTTTTGCAAGTTAGTAAACATCAAGTCTGAAAAAATACAGCTCTCTCAGCACAATATAAAAGAAACTCGTTGGGCGGTGGTGGCGCACGCCTTTAATCCCAGCACGGAAGGTAGAGGCAGGCGGATCTCTGTGAGTTCGAGGCCAGCCTGGTCTACAAGAGCTAGTTCCAGGACAGGCTCCAAAGCTACAAAGAAACCCTGCCTCGAAATAAATAAATGAAACTGAATGGCAAGTACCACCCTGCAAAGTACAAAGAAACCCTGCCTCGAAATAAGTAAATAAATAAATAAATAAATCTGAATGGCAAGTACCACCCTGCACTGGGCTAGTGACATCTGGCGTGAAGTCTACTATTCCTCCACACACTTCACTCAGTCTCCTATAAACATTCTGGAGCTGTGGTTACTATTTGAAAATTCGGAATACGGTTGGTTTTGTTTTGAGAGGGTGGTGGGCAAGGGATTAGGCACATCGAAATCTTTTCTCTGAGCATCATTCAAAAACGATCTTCATGTACTTTACTGAATATATTCTAGTTATGCATTCACGCGGCTTCAGCCGGGCTGTAATCCGGGTGCTTTTCTTGAACAGAAAGAGGTGCTTATTAAAGGGCCCCTACAAGTCCTTTCAGCCTCAGGAGTTCTGGACTTATGTCTTCCTTTTCCTAGGTGACTCGTCTTATCTCCTATCTCAGCTCGACTGATTTCTCACACCTTTCTCCACAGTGGCCGCTCCTGACCATCCCTGCCATCAACCAGACCATTTCACTTCTTCACCTCATTTAGTATTGCTTTGCTCTGGAACTCAAGCAGAAGCAGTACTTGCTAAGCGAATGAGTGCTGTGCACACTACCCGAGCCCCGTACTTTCAGAATACAAAGGCCCAGAAAGGTGAAGTTTCTTCTCAAGGTCACAGGGCCGGGGTGGGGCGGGGGGGTGTCTGCCCGCCCAACCGGGCTCCGTGCCTCCCTCCGTCGCTGTCCCGCGGTCTCACCTCCTCCTTCAGGTAGTCAAATTTCATGGGCTCAGGCTGTCGGGCTGCCCAGTTTTTCTGCTTCCTCTTCAGTTCCCTGTCGAAGATATTTAAGGCTCTGGGCGAGGTGCTGCCCGAAGGAGGGACACCGGAAGCTACCTCCCTGCGACCACCGCTCCTTGCGGAGACCGCCAGGCCCCCAACCCGCGTTAGGCACCAAAGCCCGACCGGTCGCAGCATCTCCGGCCACCGCGCCACAGCAGGGCACAGTTTTCGATTGTGCGCATGCGCCGGTGGGAGTACGGCTAGCACAACGATACAAAATTGTTCCAAGAGGGAAAAGGCAAACTAGAAGTAGTTTGGCCTAGCTCGCCTGCCGTCAGGACGGAGCGTCACGCAAAGGATTGTAGGTGTGCTCTCCATGTGAACTCAGACCGGGAGCCGAAAAGACGAGTGAGGAGCTGTGTGGATCTCCGACGGGATCGCCTTGGGGTTTGTGAGTAGTCGCCCATTGTTTGGTCCCTTTCTGGCCTCGCTGTTCTCTTCAGGGCTGCTCTCGAGCGACCTCAGCCGAGGAACTTTCCCCGAAAGTTTGTGAGGCGGGAGGATCGTTCCGGAACCAGCCAGCCTGGAGCTCCCAGGCCAGAGGAGGGGTGGACCTGTAGGGATGAGAGGAAGCGTTTGTGGTGAGGTCGAGTTGCTTTCGCTCCTCTGAACATGCCTCGTCTGTCGCGGGCTTCAGTCTGCAGCTTTTACAAGCATTACTTCCGACTGCTGGGTGTAGTGGTTGTCTATATCGTAAAGCTATCGAAAGGTTAAGTGCTGTAATACATCTGGAATTTATCAGCGCATCCGTGACGTCTTATGTTTTTCCCGTTAGAACGTAAAGGGTTTTGAAGTACAGCAGCCCCGTTGAGAATATGAAGATTAACAAAGAGAATGGAACCAGAGTATAAAAAACAAATGAGACCAGTTGAGATTTGAGAATCTTATTCTCTCTCTCTCTCTCTCTCTCTCTCTCTCTCTCTCTCTCTCTCTCTCTCTCTCTCTCTGTGTGTGTGTGTGTGTGT
>JAQHUG010000009.1:7579515-7609531 GCA_028555095.1 Dicrostonyx torquatus | reverse complement strand
ACCACCGCCTAGCAGTTTAACATTTTCCTTTTACATAGTGTATTATTTCTATAAGGGCATAGGAAATAATACTTTTCTAGCTTAAACATAGGGTTATTAAGCCTTGACTGTCTTAGTTTCTGAATGGTCTATTGTTTGTTTTTATGTCACTGAAAGTAGTGCTTTATCCTTATAAGTTTGCCATAAAATACTATTTTGCAGTATTAATGTAAGTTAAAGAAAATTGTGTTTAATAGCTTCTGTTTATTTGTATATATTATATGTTGATAAAATCATGTAATTCTTTAAGTATTCATAGCTTTTGAAAAATGAATAGTTTTCAGGCTGGTAAGATGGTTCAGTGGGTAGAGGCTCCTGTTACCAAGCCTAATGGTCTGAGTTTGATCCCTGGAACTCACCCACATAGCAGAAGGAGAGAACAACTCCTGAAAGTTCTCGTGGCACATGCATACACACAATAAATAAATGTAATGAAAGCTCAATAAAGAACTTACATAATTTGCTGTGGTACTTATTGGATATTATATTTTAAGGTCTTGGTGACTGGTGCTTGTTAATCTTTTTCATGAATTTGAATGTTTTGTTTCTTAATGTATATAGCATAGTCTTCTCACAGACCTTTATAACCTTTCCACCATGAATAAGAAGGATGAAGTCTCTTCATCTACCATAGGCATGGAAAAGGTAAATTTATTTGCCTATGTGGACATTTTGTGCTTTTCTGATAGCATTAAATTTCCAATATATTTAATATCTTGGACTCTTTGGGGATATAACTCAATGGTAGGATGCTAAGTGTTCCACCTTCAGTATTATAAAATAGGAAATAAACCAAACTTAGACCCTGCTGGCTTCAGAACTGGACTTAGGCACAGTGAAAACAAAGTTAAGAGCCGGGCGGTGGTGGTGCACGCCTTTAATCCCAGCACTCGGGAGGCAGAGGCAGGTGGATCTTTGTGAGTTTGAGACCAGCCTGGTCTACAAGAGCTAGTTCCAGGACAGGCTCCAAAGCTACAGAGAAACCCTGTCTCAAAAAACAAAAAAAAAAAGTTAAGTTTTCTTAGCACCTGGTTCCTTCCTTCTGTAGCTGTGAACCAAGAATTATAATGATACCTGGCTCAGACTAAAATGTCTGTTAAGTATTTAGCATAGTATTTTATATCAGCTATTTTAATTTTAACCCTTAAAACTAGACATTAATATCTTTCAGTTTGAAATATACTAATTGTTTTTCCAAAAGCATCCCTTTTCTTCAGTGTTTAAATTGATTACAAACCCACTTTAATCTGTAACTTAGTGCCTCTGACTAGTAAATGTGAACATTAAATATTCCTGATAGTTGTTTATAAGAGTAGCTCACTGTTTGAATTTATTTTTTTTAAATCTTGTATACCGTTAAAGTGCTCATAAAATATTATCCTTGAGTTAGGAAAGCAGAGCTGCATAAATTACCCACACTTTAGAGCTTCAGAAAGTACAGTTTTAGTACTGGAGAAAATCAATTTAAAGTGAGCATCAGAGACTCACCACTAAAATTCCAACCTGGAAGGAGCTTGCTTCTAATTATGTTTTCAGAAGTAAGTTTTTAATAGAATGAAATACATTGCCATTTTGTTAATGTGTTCCTCATGTTTTATCCATTGAATACATGACAAAATGCCATACAGCATTATTATTGTGGCACAAACAAAAAAATGAGCTTCAGCTGTTTGAGTGAAAATATGAAAGTGTGATAGGATGATGGAAAGAATGCCCACAGCCGTTCATTCGCTTGGAGAGAAAAGTGACTTTTAAATATTTACTTAATCAACTTTTTGTTTTCCTTTTGAAAATCATCTTTTTGAAGACGTAAGAGCAAGGTGTTAACACTGCTGTCTAACAGCTCCGTGTGTATATCACAATTTTGGTGACCAGAGGTTACAAAGATAGGAACGTCAGTGCTTCGCTTCCAAACTTTCCTCCACTGGTGATGTTTAATGAATTTGATAAGTTTGTGTGTTTTATATTAAAACCCGGATTTCTAATTTGTTACTGACTTGAAGAATTTGCAATGAAACTATAGAAAACAAACTTTATGGTTTGATTTTTCTCTGATGTTTGTTACCCATGAATTTTACCATGACTGTTTCTTTGCATTTTAATTTTTATGAAACCAACTAGAATTCAGAAATATCAGTTGTCTTTCCACGTGGTCAAAGTAGTTGAATTAGCTCCTAGTGTTTTTGTCTTTATCATTGGTTGTTGAGCAACAGTCTAAGAGTAAATGTGCTTATTCACAATCAAATGGAAAGGACAGTGTAGTCTCAGGTTTACGCTCTAAATGACTTCCTTACCTCCTCTGTGCGGCCTGAGAAGCTCAGCCTGTCTGTCGGGCACACTCCAGCAACACACAGGCTCCTGCTGACCAGAGCCTTTTTAAAGCGGCTGTGCTGAAGGCGAATGACAAAGAGGGAACTGAGATGTCACTCTTAATGCTCTTGCAGTTTGCATATAAGGGAATATTATGTAGTATTCTACAGTGCTATTAGTAACTTCACTGCCTCTGGGTTTTACTGAGTACAAGACTGAATTCTTTTTCATTTTCACAAGTTAAAGTCTGATTTTATGTTCTGTGGTTGCAGGGTTTCTTTGACAACACTTTTTAGCTATATCCTGAAGAGAAGACCTAAACACTAAAGTTGGAAGATACGTATTTCCCTTTTTTTAAAATAAGATTAATTTTGTTTTATTTAGGTGAGGATGGAGTCAGTGTAGAAGATGGGAAAACAAAGAAATATCAGAAGGATGATGAAGAACAAATTGCTAAATATAGACAGCTCTTGCAAGTTATTAAAGAAAAAGAAAATAAAGGAAAAGAAAATGATATGGAAATGGAGATTAAGTGGGTTCCAGGTGAGATTCTATTTTAAGTAAAAGTGAATGCATTTGGATGTAATCATAAAGATGCTAACACTTCTTCAGATACATGCTTTTCTTAAAAGTTCTGTTTTCCAGAAATATTTTGGTAAGAAAATGGTATTTAATTCACCTCATAATTAATGTTTTATGTTCTTTTTCCATTTTTATCCTAAATTTTTCTCATATTTTGATTATATTCTTTCCCCTCTCCCTACTCCTCCCAAGTTCTCCCCACCTCCCTACCCACTCAACTTCATGTTCTTTTTCAGGAAGAGGAAAGAAAAAAACTATTTTAAAAAAGATAAAAATCAAAACAAACTAAAAAGAAAATATATAAGACAAAAAAAAACCCAAAATGGCAAAATGCACATACAAACACCAAAAAACAAAACAAACAAAAAAAAACATGGCATCTGTTTTATATTGGTCTGCTGCTTCTGAGCATGGGACCTACACTAGCATGTGATTGGTATACCCTGAGTCATTCCCTTACAAAAGACTGGCTTTTCCCTTTCCTGGTAGGTGTCAATACTTCCCTGTCTCAATGATGGGATTTTTTCTGACATGAACCTGTGCAGGTATTGTCCATGCCAGTACAGTCTCCGTGAGCTCCCGAGTATGTTAGTCCTCTTGTGCCTGGAAATGCTGTTTCCCTGGAGTCATCCTCTCTGCTGCTTAGAATTGTTCTACCACCTCTTCCCAGAAGTCCTTGTAGGGGGGAGGCACTGTATATTTCCAGCTTACATTTGTCTAGTTTCGTGGTTTTACTAACTACAAATCATTCTTGTCCAATTATAAAAATTAACCTTTCCTAGTTTTGCTTCCTCAATTTAGATAGGAAATTGAAACCAAGTAGCATGTTTTCTAGTTATTGTGATCCCTTATTCTCTGTTTCTTCCTTCTTTCCTTCCTACCTTCCCTTCCCTTCCCCCTCCTTTCTTCCTTCCTTTATTTATTTTGAGGGGTTTTCCCCTCCCCTGAAAAAAAAACCCATGAAAAGGATTTTCTCTGTGTAACAGCTCTGACTGTTCAGGAACTTGCTTTGTAGATCAGGCTGGCCTCAAACTCCCAGAGATCCACCTACCTCTGCTTCCTGAGTGCTGAGATTAAAGGTGTACCACCACCATTGCCTGGCCCTTACTGTTTCCTAATTCATGAAGTTTTACTAACACAAAATAAATGTTATTGGGTGTTCTATCTCAGTTCTGCTATAAAGAAATATGGCCTAGTAGATTAGTACAGTGCAGATTTTAACATGAAAACCCAAAGATAGATAAAAACTAGCATAAACAGAAATTGTCATATACAGTACACATTTACACACACAAATGCACGGGCTCACGCGTATCCCAATAGTTATAAATCTGCGTGTACTTTAACTCGGGTATATAGAAACATTAATTAGAAGATTCTTGAAAAAGCTGAAATTTCCTTATTTTTGTGTTTGTGAAGTAGTATCTTCAACTAGATAGTATTACCGAAGTTCCTGTCTGACTATCTAAGATTAGTAAATAAAGTGATGCATGTAATTAGCATTATCTAATGATCTAATTAATGAATATGTCTTATTAGACAGTTTATAATGAACAGATAAATTAAGTGTATCTTTTATAGCTTTTCATGTATTAGTATTTCTGTTAATTTGCATGCTGCTTAGAATTAAGTAGTAGATAGTAGGTGGTAAGGGTTGTTAATATGCATATTCAGAGTTGAAAGTATTCAGATCAAGAGGCTGTCTCAAGCAGAGAGAGAGAGCAGGGGGAGCAGGAAAGAGAGAGGAAGGAGATCAGTTTTGTAAACAAAGTTGAGGGCATTGAGGAGGAGATCATCTCATGGGCTGGACTTGTCAATGAGTATCAAGAAGGCTACACTGGGGGAGAAAAGTTTCCTAGTCCACTTCTTAAAGGCATCTTTAAAGGCCACCATGTATCAGGGTGACTCAAATTAGTGCCAGTAGAGACAGAGGTTTTTGTTAATGGCTGAGTGTGATTGCTAATGAGCAAAAGCCGGACTCTGAGGAAGACTGGAAAATGAGTGTTCATTGCTGGGGTTTGGTTTGCTTTAGTTTTTTTCATGTTTTAGGCATTGGCCTAGATATCAGTGTTTTTTGGTTGTGAGCCTAGCCTTTAACGGCTGAGCCATCTCTCCAGCCCGATATCAATATTTTTAATGTACTTTTTTTTATTTAAAAACAATCTTTTTTCATCTTACATACCAATCCCAGTTCCCCTTCTTCCTATTCCCACTACCTGCCCTCTACCCCAATCCCCATCCACTCCTGAGAGAAGGTAAGGCCTCCCATGGGGAGCCAACAGAGTCTGGCACATCAAGTTGAGACAAGATCAAGGCCCTCCGCTCTATATCTAGACAGAGCAAGGTATCCTTCCATAGGGAATGGGCTCCAAAAAGCCAGATCATGCACTAGGGATAAATCCTGGTCCCACTACTAAATGGCCCCACAAACTGCCCAAGCCATACAACTGTCACTCACATGCACATGACCTAAATCAGGTCTATGCAGATTCTCCAGCTGTCAATCCTGAGTCAGTGAGCTCCCACCAGCTCGGGTCCACTGTTTCTGTGGGTTTCACCATCATGGCTCATATAATCCCTCCTTGTTCTTTTCAACTTTTCATTGCTGTTTTGGAGATGATCTGTGAGAGATTTCAATATTAATACGGGGTGTTGGTGATTCCTTCTGAAGACTACACCAGTGGTAAAGCTGTGAATATTATAGGCCTTTCTTGTTAGAGACACTGGGGATTATGATCCTTACTCTTTTTTTTTTTTAAGTTTATTTATTTATTATGTATACAGTATTCTCGGTATTCTGTCTGCCTGTATGCCTGCAGGCCAGAAGAGGGCACCAGATCTCTTTACAGATGGTTGTGAGCCACCATGTTGTTGCTGGGAACTGAACTCAAGACCTTCAGAAGAGCAGGCAATGCTCTTAACCACTGAGCCATCTCTCTAGCCCCTGTGACCCTTACTCTTGAGAAGGAGGAATGGGGTCCAGAGAAGTATCAGCAAGAGCACTCTGTCTCCCCCAGCAAGAGAGTGCCCCTTTCTTCCTGTCTTGAGCCAGAGTGCAGGGGTCCATCTTTTTCTCCACATGTCTTCCCTCCACTTTTAAAAACAGTGTTCCCATTTTATTCTAGTGTCTGCTCTTTAGCCTTGACCTCGTCCCTGTCTTTCTTTGATCTCTGTACTTTTCATGTCTTCGGAAGTGTACATAGGCGGCAGGGACAAGCATAGATGACTATTGAATTATTCATTCTTTATTCAGAAACAAAATGTTTTGAATCAGTTGTGCATTCATTTTGTTAGGTACCCGTTATCCAAACATTTCATTTTCAAACATCTTAAAACCTGTTCAGTATTTATTTTTGGCTCTTTCTTTATTTCCATTTATTGCCAATGTATTCATTATTTGAAATATATTCACAAAATGGTTTTTGCTCATAACTTTTTTAAAAGCCAGCTGTTTTAAATTTTAAGTTGAAGGCTAGGGATATGACTCAGCAATAGCGTACTTTTCTAGCAAGACCCTGGGTTAAGTCCCTAATGCCACAGTGGGGTTGTAGGGTAGTTAAAGGATGGGGTGTAACTCAGTGGCTGAGTACTTGTCTAACTTGAATGAGTTCCCAAATTTGATCTTTAGAACCACAAACCCAAAGAAACTCTCCAAATGCCATACCCAAAACAGCTAGCCTTGGGCTGAAAAAAGGGGGGAGGGGAGTTTGAGAGGAGAGCATCAAATGGAAAGCCTGAGCTTAAACATGAGCTAAAAGATTTTGCAGTTTGCCTCCAAGTGTGATAATGGAAAAGAAAGTTTATATGGTAACTGCAGATTCTCACAGCTGTTAGGTGCTTAGAATTTTAAAGCTTAATCATCCTTGAATCATCCACTTAACGGGTTGGCTAAGGAAGCTTTGTAAGGTAATAAGCTGAATACTGTGTAAATATCATTTGAATCATTTGTGAATTGTATAATAAAAAAGAGAAGCAGGAGCTAGAGAAAGATGGTTCAGCAGTTAAGAGCACTGATTCTTCTTGCAGAGGACCTGGGTTTGGTTTTTAACACCCATGTGATGGCTCACAACTTTCTGTAACTCCAGTTCCTGTGGCCTTGACACCCTCTTCTGTCCTCCAGGGGTTTTTGCATAAAGCACACACACACATGCATAAAAATAAATAACTTAATAAATTTAATGATAAGTTTAATAAAAAAATAATTTTAAAAATGAGAAGCCACTCAAGTTATCTAAAACTGTTCCTAGCACATTTTCTCTGTAGCATTGCTAGTCACTTTCTTGGTTTCCTGGATTATTGAAAGACGATTTTCTTCCTTAATAATATTAAAGTAAAACCTAGGGATGCTTTCTATGCTGATTATGTTACACTTTGGTTTTGTTTTACTTACAGTTTTATATTTTTCTAGTGTTTATAATAAGACCTAGGGTTGGGGGTTTTTTTAAGATTTTAATTTTTTTTTCATTTCTTGAGATTATAATACAGTTACACAACTTTCTCGTCCCTTTCCTCCTTCCAAACCCGTATATGCTGCCCTGCTCTCTTTCAAATTCATGATGTCCTGTTTCACATCAGTTGTTGTTGCATAAATGTGAGTGTGTATGTATGTACATAATTTTTAAATACAAAAATACAGTCTGTTCATTCTGTAGAATGTTACTTGTATGTGTATGTTTTCTTCAGGGCTGACCATTTAGTTTTATATAACCAATTAATATCCTTTTCCTTGGGGAAGACTATTTCTACTGCTCTTAGCATTCTTTAGTTGCCTGTACTTTCTTTGTGAACTTGAGGCCTCATGGGCTTTGATGTCATTCTTGCTTAGGCAGTCATATTGATAAGACTTTCTGGATATAGCTTCTGACATTCCTAGGAGACACTGTCACAGTAAATCTCAATTCCTCTAGCACTTAACAGCCTTTCTATCCCTCTTCCATAATGATCCTTGATCCTTAGGCCTGGGAATTGTACTGTAGATATATCCTTTGGGAGTAGGCTCTGCAACTGCATTTTGATTGGTTGTGGTTTTCTGTGATGGCCTCCATGTGTTGCAACAGAAGTTTCCTTGGTGAGAGGTGAGGACTACACTTATTTGTGACTAATATTCAGAATATAGTTAGGGATTCTGCTGGTTTAGATTCTCCTAAGCTACATGAATTCACTAGCCCTATGTAGCTGGCTAGGTTTCTAGTACCAGATAGGATTTCCCTCTTGTTGGGTTAATTTTTGGGATTTTTTTAAAGAGTTTTATTTATTTTTATTTTATGTATATTGATTTTTTTGTGATAACCAAAAATGAATCGTGAAAAAGAAAAGATACAGCTTCTGATGGGTCTATCCCTAGAGGTAACTATACTGGTCAGACTGTGAGTGTTGCAGGTTAGAGTAGGGAGAGAACCTGCTATTGTGGATAGGCTAGGTCAGTCTACATCTTAACCCCTTCCCGGAAGAAGAAAATGTATCAGTGTATTGAGGAAGCCAGTTCAAAAAGTGCTGTGTTGGGTTCCTGGCTTTTAAAGTATGTTTACCCTCCTTGCCATATTAGACTTTAGTATGGTATGGTTGTTTTGCTTATTTTTAACTCTTGCTTGTAATTAACTGAATACCATAGTCCTGAATAATATCTTTCATCAGCTGGAAATTACTCTGCCATTTTCCTCTTAAAGTCCTAAGTTTTCTTCTTCTCTGATTTCTCTTGTAGAAATCATGTTTGATGTATGTCTGATAACTCTTGGCTTCCATGCCTTTGGATCTACACGACTTGCTGGGTAATTTTTTTAGTTCTGCTTTTATTTCAGTAATTCTCTTTGTAATATTTATGTATTTTAACTTGGATACTGATTTGATGTTTTTATCTCTGGGAGTTGCTTTTTTTCTTTTTTCCTATAAACTTGTCTCATCCATTTGATAATCCTGTTTTTTTTTTAATTTCCTCTTTTGCTTTTTTAAGTGCTGATTTATATTTTGTAATCTCAGTTTCCAAATCTATAGTCTATGGTTCTATCCTACTGGTTTTTATTTCTACTTTCTTTAGCTCGTAGGGAATTTTAATTGGAATCTTCCTGTCTCAGATCTTTCTCTTCTTACAGGAACTCTGTATCAGAAGGTCTACTTTTAGAGAGTATTTGTCAGGTGCCTGGAGGCATTTCTAATCCAAGACCTATCAAATTTTTGAGTTGGTGTATTTGGGACCACACAAGTAGTGTGACTTCCAACCACAAATCCATGGGTTTGTGGGCTGTGGTTACAGAGTCTCTGAGGAGAACTGTATTTTTACTCCCCCTGATCTCCGTGTACTCCCCCTGAACTGTAAGGGGAGGGTCACCATCTACTGGGGACATATTTAAGGATCCTGGGACCTCCCACTATGATCAGACTCCAAACGTTGTCCCCTGCCTCCTTGGCTAGCAGCCCATAACAACCCCAAATCCATAGTAGACCATATTAGCTTAGTTTGTATCCCCAAGGAAAACTTCCTGCTTCTGAACTAGTTCAGTATTTCTATTTGAGCTTTCTTTGTTGAGACTTGACTCAGGAATTCTTTTTCTTTGTATCTTAGGCATTCATGTAAAAGATTTCATTCATTTCCTACCTGGCCTATAGATGTATAAAAGTAACAGTAGTCCATATAATTTTTCAGTCTTTGCTGTAAGTTCCCAGACTTGACCAGATGTCAGTCTGCTAATATGAGGATATCTTGGTAGTATGTTACTATGCTTACAAACTGCTCGAGAGGCAAAGAAAACATACAGATAAACTTGAGAGAAATACAAGAAACAGTAACTCCCTAATGAGGCCCATATGTCTCGTATTTGAAGTCAGTGTTTTAGGAACACTGAGCTTCAAGAAGCAGACATTGGGGACAGTTTTATGTGTAGTAAAATTAATGCCCTTGAAAGTGGAAGCCATCATTGTTTTTAAGGGAGACTGGAAGGGGATTTTGAAGAGACAAATAACTGGAGTTGTATTCAAACATAAAGCATTTACTTGCAGTGAAATAACTTTAGGCAATAACAACAAAAAGTAGCACCTATTCAGTAAGTACTTAGGCACATCCTCTGTGGGTATTTATTAAACGTTTGGGGAGATGCACAATTAGTTATGTGAGTAAAAATTCCCAGTCTGAGCATCTTTCTTAGACTTAGACTTTTTATTCTCATTTTAACTCTTGCTTTCACATGGTAAATGTAACAGGATTCTAATAGTATTGAGTGCAACATTTGTTGACTCTGGCTGACTGACAGCATTAGCTATTTGCTGTTGTTACAGCAGCTAGTTTTTATTTTTCTTTCCAATTCCATGTGTTGTTGCTCCCAGTCAGTCTTTCTTATTCTATAGCCGTTTATAAGATGTGAGCGGTAGGAACCTCACTGGCCACTAATCTGGACCAAGTGTCCCTTTGACGCTTGTCATGTGGAAAAATGAACCCGACCTGCGGGTCCAGTTATTCAGGGTCCAAAGAGGCTCCTACCTGAAAATCATGAGCGAGAGAAAGGAAGGAGACCAAGCAAAGTTCACTTGTCAAGGTCTCACTTTATTAAGGAACAATACCAGTATATATACAGCTCCGAAATGGGGAGCTGCTTGAGTAGGGGTTTCAGACTTAGGGCAGTGAGCAGGAACTGGGGGTAATGAACAACTAGTTAGCTAGCTAGCACACCTGTGTACGGAAACATTCTTTTGTTAAAGAATGTTAAGGAAGAGGGGAATCTCTGCAAACATCCTTGAAACAATGGCCTCCATATCTTTGTTACTTCTTAGAGTCAAATGCCCTAACTGGCTCTGTTAAACATTCTAAGTCAAAGGTCTTTGCTGACCTCCTGTAATAATAAATTATTATTTATTAGGGCAAAAGGCTCCTAACAGATAAATGTATCCTTCCTTGTCCTCACACCTTCAGGAGTAATACGCTGTTTTAAAGAGGTACCTTGATGGCAGTGCTCCTCAGGACTTGACTGGTGGTTTTCCTCTAAGACCTAGGACCCAGAATGGATTCCACATTTGGAGTTTGGTGTTAGTGATGGTGGTTGGTAACATTTTTAAACTGTTTGGAATTGAGTGCTACATAATCTAATTTTTAACACACACAAAAATTTTAAGATATTGATACATAAGTGTTCATAAATACTCCCAGTAAATCCTAAGCCCTTATTTATGTTAAAAAAAAAGTGGCAGTTTTGACCTATATGAAAATTCTTAAAACATGCATTTTCTTTTTATAATCAAACCTGTAATGTATCTATTTGAGTTATTTTAAATCATTTATACTCTGTCCTTTGAAGACATTTCAAATATTTCATGTGGATAAGGTCAGAAGGAATGTATGTATGTTCTTGTAGATTTCATAGGAATATTTATGAGTTTTATATGCACAGAAACTGCCAAAATCATTCTGAATAGGTTGTGCTTGTTAAATTATTATTGTCATCTTGAATCATCTGCACTCACGGCTCACTTTAGAAGGAACTTTACCCTTAGTTGTGGTATTATTGATATCTTTAATTTATCAGTCCGTGGATATATGCATAAAGACTTTTTTAAACCAATTCTTACAAAACTAAAAGCAGTAAAATGAAGTTGTTTTTCAGTCACAAAGTGGCTTCTCTTAAATGAGGCTGAACTGGCTCCGAAGAATGTTCTTGTGCATTTGCCAAAAAACTTCTGGGATGGGCATATTTTTAAGAACTCAGAGCATAAACAACTGTGATCTGTGGCAAGAGATTTCAGTGACCTCATGATGACAACGAGAACAAAGCATTTTTAAGTATTGTGGTGTTGTTAACTCATTGCAATGTGTTTGTCCTTCTATTTTGGTATATTAGTGAGAGCCAGGCAAAGAGAACTACAGACTGACTTGAACTAAGATACTGTTTCTTTATTGCTAGAAACAGACTAAGTTCCAGAGAAGTATTATTTCCTAAGGATAAATATTGCATGCATGAACCAGTTAGAGACAGAAGCCATTTAGACCTTTAAGTTTTGATTCTTTTTTTTGTTGGAAATAATATGTTCTAAACATCAAAGATCAAACACTTGGCAGGAAATAAGAATCCTTCCTTCAAATGGATCAAGACAGACATGTTTATTAAGTACTTACTGTGTGTTTGGGACCGTGCTAAGTATTATGGAATATGAAAGAAAGTGAGTCCACACTGTTTTTAGTATACAGAACTGACATATGCAGGTGGAACTTAGAAAGCAGAGCTATAGAATCGAGTAAAATGACATCTCATTTACATAATGCAAAGATAATCACAGAAATTACCTCTACCCAAGAGTGGTGGCACATGCCTTTATTCCCAGCTCTTGGGAGGCAAAGGCAAGTGGATCTTTGTGAGTTCACATCGTGAATTCTAGACCAAACCTTGTCTCAGAAAACTAAAACGAAAAGATTTTAAAGATTTAACTAATAATAGTGTGTTTTTGAAAGTTGAGATTAGTCTGATTATATGCTGAACTGTATGCATTAAATATGTCATTCTATCTTGTTATGTGAAATCAACTTGTTTTTCAGAATTTAGTGTCTTCTCCTGTGTGAGGATCTCACCTTACATTACCTAGGTACATTACTAGTTCATTTGAGTATCTGTATATAACTTTGTTTCACTCACATACCTCCTGAAAACTATGGACTAATAGGAAATGTTTTTCTCATAAAGAATGGGTTTTAATGATTTATTTTATTTACTTGTATATTAAGCACTCAGTGGCATGGTTGGTGCCTTCGGAGGACAGAAGAGGACTTTGGATCCCTAGAACTGGAGTTACAGGTGGTTTTGAGCCACCATGTGGGTGCTGGGAATCAAACCTGGGTCTCCTAAAAGAGCAATCAGTGCTGTTAACTTCTGAGCTATCTCTCCAACCCCAGATACATTTTTTTCTTAATTGAAAATTGTATTTCTGTTTTGGTATCTAACAAATCAGAGTTCCTACCATCAGTATTTCATAAAAAGAAACTTGAGAATACATGTAATTTAATACTTTTCTAGGTCCTAAGAATTTGGAGACTCTTTGCCTAACAGCCAGGAAATAGACCTGGATTTTAGTCCCCACAGCCTAAAAGCACTGTTCCTAGTAGTTCTGTGTATTTGTACGTCTACCAAGTGTTTTGAAGTTGAAAGCGGGTGAAGTGCATGTGGGAGGGCGGGTTTGCATACATCTAATTTCTGCCCAATTTATTTTGTTTGCATCCTGAGATCAAAGGTAAAGTTGAGTGAGTAGGCAGAGGAGAGGGTTAAGCCTAAGCTGACCAAGGTCATCACTACGACCAGAGTAAGAAATAAATTTTTGGTTGTGAGCCTAGCCTTTAATGACTGAGCCATCTCTCCAGCCCAGCCAGAGTAAGAAATATATAACCACTTTTCTGTCTTCTTTGAAGATGATGGTATTTATTTATTCATCTATCTTTGTTAGAAATTTTGAAGGACTTAGTTGGATATGGAACTTTAAATATTTATGTGACACAAAATCCATCTTTTAAAAATAGCAAATGGCTTGGCATGGTGGCACACACTTATAATCCAGTCTGTCAGGAGGCAGGGCCAAGAGGATCGCTACAAATTCAAGGCCTATCTGACATACATAGTAAGTTGGGGACCAGCCCAGTCTGCGAGGTCTGCATAGTGCGACTCTGTCTCCATACAAACAAAATAAAACGTGACAGTGAATGGAATTGTCAAAATGGTCCTTTGAGAAAAGAGGTGACTGATCTAATTCATCTTCCCAAACATATTCAAAATGCTGTAAGTGAAAAAGCAGTCCTGGAAATGATTCTGTCTTACTGGTAAATACATTAAAATGTATTTTAATTTAATTTTAATAACTAAAGGATACATGAGTCTACAGTAGTCTAGGAGCAAAAGCTTTAGAGGTGAACCATGAAAACAAACAGCAGCCGTTATAGAATAGAGTGAAGCTGGTGGCCTCTGCATCTGAACTCCATAGCCTGGAGAATGCTTGAGCGGTGACTCAAGGATTTCTTCTCAGAGACAGGAAAAACTAAAGATGATTTTGCTTAACTAGCTGTTAGTTGTAGTTTGAGTTTTTACTCTAGAATTTCTCTTCACTCAGTCTTCACCAAAAAAACCGAGAATCAGTAATTATCCTTGGAAGATCAAAGCAAATAAAGAGAGAGGAGGTTTAGACCTAAGTAAATATTTGGGGTTTCTTATCCCTTTATTTTTTTAAGTTTTGTTTGTTTTGAGACAATATTTTCTATTGTATAGCCCGATTGAACTTAAACTTAACCTTGAAGTACTGGGATTGTAAGTAAATCAGCATGTCTGACTAATAATAGGTTTTTCATTAACGTCCATATGATCATATATCAAATTACTAAATTTAATTTTTTTTTATTTCCCTCTCTCTCTCTCTGGAAATAGGATTTATTTTGTAGTCTTGATTGTTAGATATACCTACTTACATAAACTGTGTTTGTTCTCTTTTGCTTTTGTAACCCTTTAACTGAGCAAAGATAGACTATTTTAAGCTAAACTATTTTTCCTTTTCTAGGCCTTAAGGAGAGTGCAGAAGAAATGGTCAAAAACAAGTTGGAGGGAAAGGATAAGCTGACCCCTTGGGAACAATTTTTAGAGAAGAAGAAAGAGAAGAAAAGACTGAAAAAGAAACAGAAGGTATCCATGTTAATGCCAGTTGTGTGCCTCACACCCTACCCGTTGTTTGAAATGCATGTCTCTGTGACAGAATCTCGCTGTCTGGCCCACACTCCTTCCCAGTCCTGGGACTGTAGGCGTGGACTACCACACCCACCTACAAGGAAATAATTGTTGGATCTTTATTGTAGTAAAGTGGCAAAGTAGGGTAAAAGCCCTATCCCCTTGATATAGCTTTCTTCAAAACTTAAATAGGCAGTTAAAATGCCATTTGTAGAATAAAGTGATAAAGCTAGCAGTTTTGGGGGAAGATTTTCTAAGTCTCGATGAAGTCAATAAAATACTCACTCTGAGACTTTCCCTACACTTGTACTTTTTCCTTTTTCTGATTTTGTTTTGTTTGTTTGTTGTTTTTCAAGACAGGGTTTCTCTGAGTAGCTCTGGCTGTCATGGAGCTCACTTTGTAGACCATGCTGGTTGCAAACTCTGAGATCCACCTGCCTCTGCCTCCTGAATGCTGAGATTAAAGACTTGCGCCAGCACCGCCACACTAACGTCCTCCTTTTCTTATTTGTATCCCCTTAATTTCCTTCTTTTGCCTTATTGCTCCAGGTAATGAATGCATCAAGCTCAGTATTGAAAAAACATAAGAATAATGGACAGACTTGTCTTGTTTCTTATTTCAATAGAATTGCTTCAAGTTTTTCTCCATTTAGGATGGTGTTGGCTGTGTGTTTGTCACATAGAGCTTTTATTATATTGAGATATATTCCCTCTAACACCACTCTCTTAGATTTTTATCATGATGGCGTGTTGGATTTTTGTCAAAGGCTTTCCTGTATTTACTTAATCATATGATTTTTCTTTTTAAGTATATTTATGTTATTTATTACATTATTGGCTTGCATATGTTGAGCCATCCCTGCATCTAGGATAAAGCCAACTTTATCATAGTGGTCATAGTGGATAATCTTTTTTGATATATGTTGAGTATTTTTTTTAAATCTGTGTTCATCAAGGATATTGGCCTGTAAATTTTTTTTTATTTGTGTCTTTAACTGGCATTGGGATTAGATTAATACCGGCATGCATCATAGTAGGAGTTTGGGAGTACTCCTGTTGCTGTTATTCTTTAAAAAAGCTTTTTTCAAGATTTAAAGTGTTCTGCCTGTCTGTACTCCTCCATGCCAGAAGAGGGCACCAGATCTCATTATAGATGGTTGTGAGCCACCTTATGGTTGCTGGGAATTAAACTCAGGACCTCTGGAAGAGCAGCCAGTGCTTAACACCACTGAGTTATCTCATTCTTCAAAATTTGAAGAAGACTGGCTCAGATCATTGAAAGTGGTAAAATTCTTCTGGGCTTTTTTTTTCCCAACAGAAGCCTTATTGCTTTTTCAATCTCATTTGTTATGTGTCTGTAGAGATTGTTATAATCTTGATAGTTTAGGTAAATCTACAAATTCAAATTCCTCTTTTTTTTTTTTTTAAGATTGCCAACTTAATAGCATTGGGGTGTTTTAATTATTCCTTTATCTTAATTTCTTTTATGTCTGTTGTAATGTTTCCCTGTTTATTTCTGACTTTTGTTATTTGGGTTCTCTATCATTCTTTTGGCTAGTTAGGCCAGGGGGTCTGTCAACTTGTTTATCTTCTCATAGAACCAGCTCTTAGTTTTGTTGATTCTTCATATTGGTTTCTTTGTTTTAGTTACATTGGTTTCTGCTCTGGTTTTTATTATGTCTTGCCATCTACTGGATTTGCTATCATTTTGTCCAAAATTTTTAGTTGCATCATTAATTTGTTGTGCTCTTTATAATTTTGTTATGTAGGCACTTAGGGCTATAAATAAATCTCCATTGCAGGACTGTTTTTAATGTCTCCCAAAGATTTTGTTGCATTGTGGTTTTATTTTCTTTTAGTTCCAGAAAATTTTTTTTCTCTTTCTTGATTTCTTCTTTGACTCATTAATCATTCCAATAATGACTTGTTTACTCTTCTTGAGTTTGTATACTTGAGATTTATTTGGTATTGATTTTAGCTTTTATTTAACTATGGTCAGGTAAGATACATGGAATTATTTGATTTTCATTGTTTTGTGTTCCATGATACATTCTATTATAGAGAAGTTTCCATGGGCTGCTGAGTAAAATGCATATTCTTTGATGTTTGGGTGGAATAAGTTCATTGGATGTGTAATGTCACTTATTTCTGATGTTTCCCTGTTTATCTTTTGTCCAAATGATCTTTCTACTGAAGGAAACTGGGTATTGAAATCACCTACTTTTAGTGGGCTGATATTAATCTATGCTTTTAATTATAGTAGTACACATGAAATTAGGTGACCAATTTCAGTACATATATGTTAAGATAGTAGTATCTTCCTGGTTAACTATGCCCTTGATTAAAATGAAGTGTCTTAAATAGTTTGAATGTAATTGACCCCTATAAGCTCATCGGGAGTGGCACTATTAGGAGTTGTGACTTTGTTGAAGTAGATGTGGCCTTGTTTTAGGAAGTTTGTCACTGTGCTTTGAGATCTCCTGTGCTCAAGATACCCCCAGTGTCTCAGTTCACTTCCTGTTGCATGTGGGTCACAGACTCTTAGCTTCTCCAGCACCATGTTTTCTTGCATGTAACTGTGTTGCATTATGATAAGAGGCTAAACTTCTGAAAATGTAAGTCACTCCAATTAAATGTTTCCTTTACAAGAGTTGCTGTGGTCATGGTATCTCTTCACTGCAATAGAAACCCTAACTAAGACAGTGCCCTTTATCTCTCTTGATTAGTTTCTGTTTGAGGTCTGTCTGTGTAACACCTACTTGCTTCCTGTCCCTATTGTTTGGAATACTTCTTTTCATCCTTTCTGTTTCAGATGGTGCCTATCTTTAAAGCTGAGTTTCTTATAGACAACAGAGAGATGAACTTTGTATCTTAATTCATTCAACCAGCCTGTGTCTTTTAATTGGAGAGTTGAAGCTATTAATATTTAAATTATTGAAAGGTATATGTTGCGGGCGGTGGTGGTGCACGCCTTTAATCCCAGCACTCGGGAGGCAGAGGCAGGCAGATCTTTGTGAGTTCGAGACCAGCCTGGTCTACAAGAACTAGTTCCAGCACAGGCTCCAAAGCCACAGAGAAACCCTGTCTCGAAAAGCCAAAAAAAAAAAAGAAAGGTGTATGTTGATTGCTGACATTTTTATTAGGTTTTTGTTGTTGTTTGGTTGGTTGTTTTTGTTTGATTTGGTATTTATGTTCTTAGTAGTATTAGTACTCATTAATTACATCTTCATTTGTCTTCTTTCTAGGGTCTCTTGGCTATGCTTATTCTTCACTAAGTGCTGTTTCCAGTATTCTCTTTAGGCTTGATTTTCTGGACTCTTTTAGCCTATTTCTGTCGTGGAACGTTTTTCTTTTTCCTTCAACTATAGCAGATGACTTTGCTTGGTACAGTAGTCTACATAGGTGGTATTGTAGAACTTGGAGTGCCTTGCGCTTCTGGTTTTCAAAGTTTCCATTGTGAAATCAGCTGTTATTCTGATGGATTTTCCTGTTTATGTGACTTAAGATTTTCCTGTTAGAGCTTTCAGTATTTTCTTTGTTTTTTAAGTGTTTTTATGTTGCGGGAAGTTTTGCTTATGGTATTATCTTTTTGGTATTAACGACTGTGCTTCTTAGATCATCTGGGTATATCTTTCCTTAGTCTGAAAGTTTTTTTCTATGATTCTTTTGAACATCTGGTCTTTGCTATTGATCTGGAATCATCTATGCCTGTAATTCAAAGATTTGGTCTTCCCGTGAAATCCCAGTTTCTATACTATGTTTTGTTTTGTGTTTCTGCTTTTTTTTTTCTTATTTTTCTTGTCTTATTCCCCTAGTTTGTCTTAAGATTCTGATAGTACATCTTAATTTGATCAATTTTACTTATAAGATTTTCCTCTTGAGTTTTCTGATTGTGCTAGGTTTTTCAATTCCATTTCATTTTAACTTGAGATCCCTTCAATATTCCTCTGCCTGTTGAATTCCTTTCTCAGATCGTATATTGTCTTTGTCATGATGTTTCAGCCTTTTGTGTTTTCTTGGGCACCACTCTTTGAGTTCATTGAGCTATTCAGTTGTGTCTTTAAACTCTGAATCCTTTGATTAATTGTATGATTGTTCTGTTCTGTGTCCCTGGGGTTCATCTTGGTAATACTCGCTGGAGAACATTTTTATAGAACTAGTGGATTTGGGAGGACATACTGTCTTGTCTTTCATAGTTTTTGTGCAATGAGACCTGGAAGTGTGGGCTTCTAGTATTGGTCATGTATTTGATGTGAGCACAGCAGGATCATATGATGCCTGGAAGTTGGGACAGGCATGAGTGGGGTAAGCCTGGGAATTAGGAAGGGTGCAGTAATGGTAGGGTCAGGTGGGGTCACCAGACTGAGCCAGGGCACATGATGTACATACAGGCTTAGCTGGACCTTGAAGCTGGATCTGGCACAAGCCCTCCAGGACCAGAGTTGGGAGGAATTGTGCCATGTACCAGTGTCTCACCACTTGGGCTTGGCTAGAGGGTCACTCTGAATGAAGGCTTCCAAGTTTGGCAAGTGCCAGAGGAAGGAAAAGCAGCAAAGCGGAGATCTGGACTTGTTAACATTTAAAATACATACGGTAAATAATCAATGTCTCGGTCCCTGCACCAGTCTTGATGACATCATTCGGACTCCTCAGTGCCTTTAAAGCTTAGGGGATCATTTTGCATCCAGGATGACTAGGTTCTAAACATATTTAGTAAAATGACAGGGATGTTTTAGATTCTTAGAAAAAGCCCAGTCTGGTTAGTCTTAATCTCAGCTTACTTTATGATTTTATTTGTTAGTTAAATAGACCAATACAATGTAGGAAGTCTGTTCAGATTATATTAGGGAAATGTCTGTGTCTGAGTCCTACTTTGATTTCTGTTGCTATGATAAAATATTCTGACCTGAAGTAACTTGGGGAAAGAAAGGGTTTAGTTCATCTTACACTTCCAGGTCATATGCTGTCTGTGGGAAAGGTCAGTGTAGGAGCTAAAACAGGAACGCTGCTTTCTGGCATGCTTCCTCTGGATCCTCAGCTACATTCTTTATGTAACCCAGAACTAAAGGTGACATCATCCACAGTGGACGAGGCCCAACTTCATCAATTAGCAGTTTAGTTAGTGCCCCCACAGACATGCTCACAGGCCAGTCTAATGGAGGCAGTTCTTCAGGTTTCTGTCACGTTAACAAAAACTGAACAGCACAACATGCACCTTCCTATTTTCTGAGGACAGGAGTCCCATATTTGACAATATCCTTTTCTTATAAAATCAGTTTCCTTTTATTATTTTCCATGCATATGTAAACATAGAGCTACAGACAGTTTGAGCTGCCATGTAGGTGGTGCTCTTAACCTCTAAGCCATCTCTTCAGCCTCTATATTGAATTTCTTGACTTCAAAAATGTTTATCATTTTCTTCACATTCACATACTGCAGTCTTTCTAATGTTGCAACTCTCTTTACATTCATCTTTAAGGCTCTTGCTGAAGAAGCCAGTGAAGATGAGCTTCCCTCTGATGTTGATTTGAATGATCCCTACTTTGCTGAAGAAGTTAAAAAAATAGGTAAGCTAGCCTGTACTTGTGATTTTTCAGTTGGAATCTGAAGAAAAGATTGGGTTGAAAAAAATAGTTGAAACTAGCCATTCTCTCAATTATGCTAGAATTTGGATAGCTTCATTAATGGTTTATACCATGTCTGTCCTGTAGAGTTCAATCATAAGTCATATTGAAAAGAACCAGCATGCCCCCTATGTATAGAAGATAAAAAGTAATTCCATTATAAAAGACTTTTTTTAAAGATTTCTATATTTTTATGTTCTGTGTATGACTCTTGCCTGCATGTATGTGGACTCCATGCATGCAGTCTTCAAAGAGGCCAGAAGAGGATGTCAAAACACCTGAAACTAGAGTTGCAGATGGTTGTGAGCTGCTGTGTAGTCTGGAAACCTAACCTGGGTCCTCTACAAGAGCAGGTCTCTGCAAAAGCAGTGAAGAATTTGTCTCGCATGTATATAGTTTTTAAATGTATGCATAAAATGATAGTATAATAGCCTTTTCTATTCACATATACAAAGGCATCTATGCTTAATATTTAGTCCCTTTTTCATTTACCCTTGTTAAATGCAGTTTAAAAGCCAGCTTTTCTCATAGCTCCCATTTTCTTCAAATCCCTAAGCTAAGATGGCTTAGCAACTTCCTATGTCTAAAGAGTCTTGTCTCCACTTATGCTTCCCAGATACTTTCATTTGTATCTTTTGGGTATGTGTGTTTGGTAAGGTTGAGGCCATACTTGGGCAAGTTTGTGCAGAAACTGCTGTAAATATTCATTGCTCTTGCATGCTTTGCCTTCCCCTCATCCTTATTTCACACACACACATGAACTCCCAGTACTTATTCTTGGAGAACTCCAAGCTGGCATTGTAAAGAGAAGTAGTTTATGAGATCTCCCTGCTTCTTGTCCCTCCTGACCAGTGGGCCAGAACAGTTCTCAACAGGAAAAGTCAAAATGCTTAAAATTCTTTCCTGGTTTTTACAGCCTTTTAGCACTGACATTTTACTGGTGAAAGGTGATTAAGTTGAATAAATTCTGTTATATGCTGAGATTTTTAGGAATTGAAAAGGGAAATGGAAACCTAGCATGTTCTGCTTTTTCTCATACATTTGTGATCATTTCTAAAAGATAATGAATTTTAGCCTTGTCCTTTGACTGAAACAAAGTTTATTATTGAGAACTGTGAAGCACTAAAGCTTCTTTGTTCTGTGTCCAAAGTGCTTCATTTGACATATATAATCTGGTCAGATTGCAGAGCTCAGAGCAGCATTCAAAGAATAACCTAAATTGTTCAGTGGTGTAGGGTAGCAGCCAAATTGCATGTAAGCTTTTCCCTACTGAGATGGCTCAGTAACTAAAAGCACCTAACTTGCAGAGAATTCCATTTCAGTTCCCAGCACCCACATGGCAGTTCAGTTGTGACTGTAATTCCAAGGGATCTGATACCCTCTTCTGACCTCCATGGGTACCAGGCATGCACTCGGTACACACACATACATGCAGGATATAGCTCAGGGTGTGAAGGTGCTTGTTGCCGAGTCCAAGACCTCAGATTCCCAGGACCCACATGGTAGAAAGGGAAAACCAACTCCCACAAGTTGTTCTTTGGCCTTCACACTTGATGTGTTGCATGCATAGCTAGCTACATACAGACACACCAAAATAATTTTTTCTAGGATGAAGCAAATTGTTCATCCTTTTGTTAAATAACCTGTGTGGGATTTTCTTTTCACTCCAAGAGAGAACTAAGCCGTTTTGTTCAGTACATGGTCTAATGATTCTCTATAATGACTGGTGTTTCGCTTTGGTTTTGAGGTGGTCTCACTGTATATCAGACTCACAACTCACAACCCTTTGTCCTCTGCTGAGTGCTAGAGTTACAGAAAGAAATGTGCCACCACACCAACAGAACCTTCCAGAAGGCTTGTGTACGCTGGCTGTTTATGCCCATGGCCTTCTTCCATTTTGTTCATAGTATAAACAGATTTTGGCCGTTAATCTTGTCATTTTAACCCTCCTCTGTTGGTTTGTTGTACCAGGTATAAAGAAAAAATCAACGAAATCTGCAAAGGGCAGCACATCTTCAGAGGAAGAAACTGAACTAGAAAAACAAAAGGTAGAAAGTGGCCATTGTTGAGTGTTTATCGATGCTTGGTCTGAGGAGTTGGAATGATATGGTTCATGTGGGCTTTCAGTGTCTCTAATTTTTTTTAAATATCTATTTATTTATTATGTATACAATATTCTTCCTACATGTATGCCTGCAGGCCAGAAGAGGGCACCAGACCTCATTACTGATGGTTGTGAGCCACCATGTGGTTGCTGGGAATTGAACTCAGGACCTTTGGAAGAGCAGGCAATGCTCTTAACCTCTGAGCCATCTCTTCAGCCCCAGTGTCTCTAATTTTAAAACTAATTTTTCCAATGGGTTTTGTAAATACATTATAAGATTTTAGTCACATATTTTTAAATGATACCTTTAACCAAACACTGTTTCTCCAGCTAATATGAAGTAAAAGTTTCTCAAGCCCTTTATGAATAAGGAAATATTCTCATTCTCACCCTTTAATATGACCAAAACAGAAAATATTGTTGTTGGAACATAAAGTAGTATTTCCATATCCATTGATTCTATTGATCCTATTACAGTTTCTGTTATAGATTGTCAAATGCTAATTTCTCTTTTATTAGTAGTAAATATAAGTTTAATGTACAATGCTAAATCTTCATTAGAAATGCTATGATGCTTATGCGTAACACAGTAGCTCTGGCTGTGGACCTTGACTGACCGCCTAAACTGTTCAGTTTAATACATTCTCTCCCCATTGCATGTTAAGTAGTCCTCATAAGACATGGGACGTGATTCAGTAAGGAAGTTGAATGTGAGTGCCAGTGATGGAAGGAAAGGAAATTAAAGTGTTCATATGTGTAAGGGTCACAAAGCATGGTCCTTTGTGTTTTCTCTAGTGCTTGTAGTTGTTTGCTTGTCTTGTGAGGTGTCTCTCTAATGTCATGGTCAGTAAAAACAGAATGCTTGGTCCCAGAAGCAAATGAAAGTATATCAGTATTGAAAGAGACAAGGAAAAAATGAGCAAAAGAATTTTCCTAGTTGCTAAAGTACACATCTGGAAACTGTAATTTGAATCACAAAGTAAATTTCCTGTCATTACTTAGAGAGAACAAGGTGAAAATGAAATGTATTTGAAAGACCCAGGGCTCTCGTTTCCTTGCTTGCTAATCAGATTACTCTACAGGGATGGACATCTGTCCTTTGCATAAAGACTATTCCTTTCCTCTTTTCTTGTAGCTAATCCTCACATCACAGCCTCAATTTGACCTACACTGTGTATCTTGGGCCTGTTTCTACTCTCCACTCATTGACTGTAAGCAATTCTCAGAGTAGCAGTAAAGGAAAACTCTGCTGTACATTTGAAGCTTTGTTTGTTTCTTTCCATAGGCTGAAATGGCCTTGCTTGTAATGGATGAGGAAGAAGACAGCAAGAAACACTTCAATTATGACAAGATTGTGGAACACCAGAATCTGAGCAAAAAGAAGAAGAAAAAGCTTATGAAAAAGAAGGAGTTGCTTGAGGATGACTTTGAGGTAACTGGCAGCACAAGTCATTATTAGGTTCTTGAAGGTGGAATTAAATCTAAAGGCAGTTTTGGATATAGAAATTAGACATGAAGTTACCCTTGAAAAACCCTTATCAAGGTACCTTAATGGTGATAGAGCAATTGTTCTTTAATCTAACACAGTTCATCCCAGAGTGGATCACATCGCTGATTGAGCTCTAAGTGAAATTGTTACCTTTAATTTGGTAGCTATGTTACAGCAAAAATCTGTGGCCTTTAAATGTGGCCTTTAAACCAGAAGCAGTGATATGCATGCTTTGAGAAGTAGCTGAGCGTGGAGGGTTCCCATGACATTGGGATCACTCTCACTGTGTACAGTAGCCAACATAGCGGACAATGCTCTTTTAATTTCTTTGTATCACATTGCTGTTTCTCTTCAGTTTTCTTCTTATGGTAAGTACCTGGTCCTAATGGCCATATTTCACTAGGAATTACTTAACATTTTCCACTAGTGAACTTGAAAGAAGAGACGGTTGAATTTTGAATTTGGCCAAAGTAGAGGGAAGAACATCAACTTCTTCATAGTATGTAGAAAGATGCAAGGCCACTGTTGCTCTACCTTTCCATATATGCTCTGTTTCCATGAAGTTTCTGATGAATTGGTCTTTTCTAATTAAAAAGCAAAGAGTAATTTTTTATTATGAGTTCTGCCTTCACACATAACTATGCATAAAATATTTTTCATGGAGCTGTGATACGGTCCAGCAGGTAGTAGCACTTGTCACTGAGACTGACAGCCCAAGTTCAGGCCCTATCTTCCACATGGTGCCAGAAGAGAGCTGACACCCTCATGTTGTCCTCTAACACCACACAAACTTTTTTTTTTTTTTTTAAATGAGGGCTGTGGAGATGGTTCAGTGGGTAAAGAACTTGCTGGACTGTCATGAGACCTGAGTTTGGATCCCAGAACCCACATAAAAGCTAGGAGCAGTAGCATATGTCTATAACCCAGGACTGTAGGGGATGGAGACAGACTGATCCTGGGGGCCTGCTGACAGCCAGCCTACCCAGGTGATAAAGCTCCAGCTTCATTGAGAGAAACTATCTTAAAATATAAGGCAGACAACGTTAAAGGAAGACACCTGTCATCAACCTCTTGTCTCAACATGCAGGCACAGACACAGTACACACACACATGCACACACAGAATTTTCATGAGAGTTCCTTTGTTATTCTTGGTATCATGTCTGTCGTCTTCACTATAATTCAGTAAAGCTGTAATCCATCTCCAGGCCTCTCAGGTTTTCTCTTTGTTATTCACTGCTAAGCCTGACTGGATTGACAGGTATACTTTTCAAGGTACAACCATAATGCTTTTTGTAGAAGCATCTAGAGGATAAGTTTGGGTTCATATTTTACAGATCTTGGACAGGAGAGTGGATTTCTTTGCCCCCACCCAATAAGTGCATGTGATTCCAGGGTGATTAAACCTAGCACTTCACACAGGTTTAGGCTAGCACTACCATTGAGCAACATCTGCAGCTACCATTCTGCATTATATTTTCAAACAGTGGTTTGCTAAGGTGCGCAAAGTGGCCTTAAATCTGTAGTTAGCCTCCTGAGTAGCTGGAATTACTGCCTCATACTACCTGCCTTAGCTAGTAACTACTTTTGCTTAACACCTTCTTAAAATTCCACATAAGCAGTGACTGCTTAAACTCTAAGCACTTAAGCAATGTCCTAGTTGACTTATTATGATGGACAGAAGTCAGTATTATGCTAAGTGAGGAGTAGAAGCCCTGCCTTGGGAACCACTTTCCTAATCAGTGAAAGTAATGATCCAACATACACGGGCCCCTATTCTTCCCTTTCAAGTAGATTGGTTTTAGGGGAAGAAAACAGCATATCCTTCACATTGTGATTGAAGGGCAGGGCTTAAGAGTCCATTGAGTCTATCCTGGACATGGTGGCACATGCCTGTAATCCCAGTTCTTAGGACTACAAGACCTGGAGGATCCTGTGTTCAACAGCAGCAAGTTATAGTCCAGCCTAGACTTAAAAGATGGACCTTGTCTCAAATAACAGAGTAAAAGACTTTAATTGTAGAAAATGGTTCTGATGCCTCATCGCACAGTACACATACTTGTGTACTAAGAACCAGCAGCTCTTTGCCTTTATTTGCTTATTTGTTCTCTTTGAATTCACAGGTAAATGTTAGCGACGCACGGTTTCAGGCAATGTACACTTCCCACTTATTCAATTTGGATCCCTCTGATCCTAATTTCAAGAAAACAAAAGCTATGGAAAAAATTCTTGAAGAGAAAGCTCGGCAACGAGAACGGAAAGAAGAACTACTTACTCAAGCAGTGGAGAGAGCTCAGCAGGACACGGGAAAGGCGGCGCAGAAGCAGCACTCAGATCCTGCCTTGTCTTTGCTGATTAAATCTGTGAAAAACAAAACAGAGCAATTCCAAGCCAGAAAGAAACAGAGAGTCAAATAACTGGGCACTATCTCTGTGATCTGAAGTTCACAGAAATAGTTTAAGGGATAATGGGAATGTAGCTGCCTTAATCCCAACACTCGGGAAGCAGAGGTAGGAGGATCTCTTGTGAGTTTGAGGCCAGCTTGGTCTACAAAACGAGATCCAGGACAGCTCCAAAGCCACACAGAGAAACCCTGTCTCAAAGATTAAAAAACAAACAAAAATATATGTAAAAAAATAGTGTCCATTTTTTTGTGTACAGATTAAAAACAAATTTTTAAAAAGTATATATGTATATATAGATAGATAGATATATATGTTTATATAGTACCCTTAATCTCTCAAAACTCAGGAAGCAGATCTAAGTAGCTATTAAGATAATTTATTTTCCTAGCATAAAGGATGAAGCTGTGAACTTTGTTCCGTGCTTAGTGATTTACATGTAGAGCTATTGTATGAGTAGAAGTGCACGGTGTCTCTACTAGTTTATATTTTTACTAGTTTTTATAGTGTCGGTTTGCTTCAAGCAGACTATTCTGAAAAAATAAGTGAAATAAGACTAACTGATGGAAAAAAACATTTCCTTGGAAAGACAGTTTCATTTTTATATTGTGCATAATTTTATTTGAAAGGCTCATGGACTCTGCAGTCATGTTTCCATTTGTAGCAACAACAACAAAAATCCTTCTGTTCTTTAGATTTTTTAGAATATTGTGGAAGAGTAAGTATACTAGTATAAAGGGAATCCCACTTCTTTGTAAAAATTAAAGGACATCTTCAAGACTAATACCCTTTGATTTATCTGGTATATATAGATTTTAAGAGCTAGAGCTATTAACTGGCAACTCACGCAGGAAACTGTATGTGCTGCATATAAGTAAAAGGAAATAAAACCAAAATGGGCTGTAGCAATTAATGATACAGCCTTCTTTTGGAAGACAGTACAAATTCTGTAGGTTTATGTTTCATATTAAAGTTACATCTTTAGCATAAAAACCTGTTTACCAAGAATGCATATTTATTAAAGATGAAAATCTCAGAGCAATATCAAAATTTTAGCAGTTTCTAAAAAAGGGAAGTAAAAAATTAGCACCTGTTGAAAGATTTCTCATTATAATGAAGAACAACAGAGCCTCTCCACAAGACTGACTTTGTTATAAAGCCCCCTTTGGGCTGTTCATCCAAATAATGCTCCTAAGATGTCTGTGAACATCCCAACATTGACCAGTCAGTGAGAATGATGTCATAGGAGGATTATGAGTATAATCTACAGACACTTATTTCATTTCAAGGAAACTATTACCTTTAATTCAGATCAAGTAGGGATTCAATTTATTTGGTTTGATTTTTTTTTTTTTTCCAACTAGGAATAAACCCAGCCCATACGCACTAGGCTAGTGTTCTCCCACGGAGCCACATCCCAGCCCTTGGTTTGCCACATGGTCTTACTATGTAGCTCAGACTAGCTTCAAACTCACATCTTCCTTTGGCTCTGAGTTATGACTGAGATTACAGACTAGAACCACTCTTTGATTTCAGGGTTCCTGAGAAACTCAGTTCATTAGGAGATTTGATACCAAAAAAGTTATGTATCTTTTGAGTTCCAGGAACTTTCCTTTTGTTTCAAGTGGTCTTCTCAGGGGATGGAATGCCAGTCACTCAGGGTCACATAAAGCTCTGACCGTGTCAGTGGCTTCCAAATTATCATGTCATGAATTCAAAGAATGAAGTTCTCAGAACACAGAGTGTGATTTAGAAGTTTGTTGTAGATTCGTAGATGCAAATTAGGTACTCTGGGGTTTTTTTAGAGGATTGCTTGCAGACACTGGCATGAGGCATGGGGGTACGGTTGGCACACGCAAGGTGTCCAAATAGCCTCTGAGTTGTTATATCCTCATTTTTGTATCTGGGCAGGGTTAGGAGACTACAAGGAACCAAGGGTCAGAACTTCCTTTGAGCATTCCTGGCCTTAGACAAAGACTCTGGGCTCCTACTTGGGATCCTTGCACTACCTGACCAGCTTCTACCTCAAGTTCTCAGCAGTTTCATTACTTTTGTTATTGTTTGTTTTGTTTTTCTTTCTTTTAGAACCTTTGTTTCTAAGTAGTAGCTTAAATTGTAATGTCTCCTTTTACTAGTGAACCAAATAGTTGAGCACATTGGCTCCTTTTCTAATTTGTCTCATTTCATTTTTCAAAACGGTATCTCTGTGTAGCCTAGGCTATTCTGTAGCTAGCCCCAATAAACCTTGTTACCCTTGTAGTACTTAAGTTCTGTGCTTTTGCTTACAGTTACTATGTCTTCCTATAAAATTATTACAGTTTTATATATAGGTAAAGTTTATTAAATTAATTTCTGTGAAATGTGGGAGAGTTTAATTGATATCTCCCTTTATTTTTTTTAAATCTCTTCTAAAATTAAGAAAGAATATGTCTCGGCTTATATAAGACCAGTATGTCCATAATACTTGTGTTTGAGTGCATTTGGCCCCCTAATCTCATAGAAAATGACAACTCTTTTAAGAGATGTGGACTTGTTGGAAGAGTGTGTCACTATGGGGGCAGGCTTTGAGATCTCTTTTGCTCAAAGTTCCCTCCATGTGACTGTCAGGTGACGTCCTGATGCCTACAAGATGTACTCTCAATTCCAGTACCGTCTCTACCTGCATGCTACCATGCTCCAAACATGATGGTAATGGAATGAACCTCTGAGCCACCCCAACTAAATGTTTTCTTTGTAAGAGTTGCCATGGTCATGGTGCCTCTTCACAGCAATAAAAACCCAAACTAAAACAGCAGTTGGTACCAGTGATTGGGGTATTGTGATCGGCCTAACCTATTGTTTGGAGTAATAGGGACTTGGATATCTTGGGTTTGGAAAGCAGTGAAATTCTTTTTAATCACTGCTTAATGGACCATATAGTAAGAGCATGAAAGACATATAATTTTTTCAATTAGATCAGATAAGGGCAAACGTTATTATGGTCTTTGACTTCATTTTTTGAAAAAGTTTGACGTAATATAAAAAGGCTATTTGATGCTCACATATGCCTTAATTTTGGCACAGTGGTATTGTTAGTCCTTATTCTTTTTAAATGTCTCCTGCAGCATATTTACACAGCAGCGGGAAGCAACTGAGGGGATCCAGGTGTTACTGACTCTTAGGTGTCCCTCTTACATTTCTGCAGAGGTTATGCATGCCTGCTTATCTGAAAGTCAAAAGGCTACTGCCTAGTCCCCCCATGTTGGCAGCTCTCTAGGAATAAATGTTCTTCAAGGGCTAGTAGTCAATGGTGGGGAAGAGCTTGTTCAGCAGGTCAATCTAAAACAGGCACAGTCCAGTTGCTGAACCCTCCTGAAGCAGGGTCAATAAGGCTCAAGCAAAGAACTCTGGCTCCCACTGAGAGCCCACATAATAAATAAAAGGTGGATATGTAGGATGATAAGGTCTACAAGACCAAGAGATGAGCCAAACTGGAGTCTGCCTGAGGGCCTTAGCAACAGGCACTGTCAGAGGTCCGGATCTTGCCTAGCCTGTGAGGGGTGACCAAGCAATGGAACACGGCCTGGGTGCTGGGAGGAGGGTATATAAGGTTCTCCACGCTGAATAAATGAGTTTGCTGTTTGCCTTTTACCTGACTCCCAGGGTCTGTGGCATTGATTCCGTGTCTTCCTCATCCCCCCTCACCTGAGGGAGCCCTTAGGACCCAGCAACAGTGACCTCAGGGCAAGATCCCACCCAGCTAAATTTCAGCTTTTGGGAAAGAAAAACTCTGAACTAGGTGTTGTGGAGCAC